>CAUYSK010070285.1:0-19359 GCA_963575035.1 Avahi laniger | reverse complement strand
TCATGTTGAAATATGATATTTGGATTATCTTGACCTCCTTGATAAAGCAAAGAATTGTTAACATTTGTGAGAAATACAAAAATACTACCAATGGGTGGTCAAAAAGAATACTTTGAATACATTTGACTCTAAGGAAGATGAATGGTAAAATTCATCTTGAAATAATTCTCCTCTCTTTTCTTCTTGTTGCCTTCTCCCAGCAAAAGTTGAATTCTTAAGAGACCTCAGTGTTGGGGTTATCTACAAATAATGAAATATTGGCCAAGTGCAGTGGCTCACACCTGTAATCCCAGCACTCTGGGAGACCAAGGTGGGAGGATCGCTTGAGGCCAGGAGTTTGAGACCAGCCTGGGGAACATAGTGAGCAGGGAAAGTAATGGTAGCTGCTGTAACCCTGCCCCCTAAAAATGAAAAAAATTAGCTGAGGGCATGGTGGCATATACCCATAGTCCCAGCTACTCAGGATGCTAAGGTGTGAGGGTCCTTTGTGCTCAGGAGTTTGAAGTTACAGTGAACTATGATCTGGCCACTGCACTCCAGCCTGAGCAACAGAGTGAAACTCTATCTCTAAAAAGCAAAAGAAAAAAAAAAGAAGAAAAAATATTCATAAAAATGTTTCCTCATGAGAGCAAAGCAGAAAAGTAACTCCAGGAGTTCTGAAGTGAATCACTGGCCTTCCATAGACCCACCCGAACTCCTTTTCCAACACTTGAGTTAGTATCAGCATTATGAGATCCCAGATCATGTTCTTCTTTTTGTTAGTTTGGAAAGGATGACTAATCCCTGTATCCTATTCTTGGAAACTGTTATTTTGTCCAACTTAGGAAGAATGGACTAATACTAATAATATCTAACATTTATAGCACATTCACAGTTTACAGAGCTTTTTTCCATTTAATCCTCACGGCAATTCCCAGTTGAAGGGACTTGCCATGGCTCACCCGTAGCTAAGTGGCAGAAGTAGGATATGATCACAGGTCTTCTGAATCTAGCCTTCAGTTTTAACTGTGCCCTGGACAGGGTAGGGAATGGTAGCTGCTGTAACTAATAAACTCCACATTTCAGTGGTGTAACACAGTTAAGTTTATTTTTCATTCTCGTCACAGTAGTTCGGTGGGTGGGGCTGGGGATTATGCTTTATTCAGTCATGCAGGAGTTCTTGTTTCTTTCACCTGTGCATCAGTGGTGTTCACATTTGGCCTCCAAAGTCAGGAGAGAATGGGAGATAGTAGGAGATCACATATGGGAGGTGTTCTTTTTTTTTTTTTAGAAATGGGAACTCAACTGTGTTGCCCAGTCTGGACTTGAACTCCTGGGCTCAAGCGATCCTCTTGCATCAACCTCACTCAAGAGTAACTGTGACTACAGGACACACGAGAGATTTTTATGGGCCAAGCCTGGGAATGGCTCACATCACTTCTGCCCATGTCCTTTGGCCAGATCCCAGTCTCAGCGAGGGAGGCCAAGATGTATTTCAGCTCTTTTCTCAGCTCCGCAAGCCTTGGGAAAGTCAATGTGAGAGCTTTGTCTCTTAGTACTTTGGTTTATCAGGCCTCCGTGCAGTCCCTTCTGCTGGAGAGGCCATATTTGGACAGTCTCTGAAAGTTCTTTGTTTTCCTTCCCACAGCATCCTTTTGCTCCTATGAACTTCCAGAACTCCTGTTTATTCCTCCTGCTTTCACTCTTTCTCAGAGGCTGCTTTGAGATCTATTAATATAATGTTCTCTTCTTATTTTCCTAAATTTTTCACCTGTGTATTTCTCTTCCCTGACATGAAGCATAAGCTCTTTAAAAGCAAAAATTTATCTATTATTGCAATACTGTGACATACATTTCCTCTTCCTTCTACTGGCCTTCATTGATCCTCCACTTCCATCCACATAAACTCAGTTCTGCCTCCACTGAAGGAGCCTTATTATGTACAAGGTGCTATGCTTGGTACCGCTGAGGGAAGCAAAGAGCAATCAGTCGTAGGTCTGAAGAAGCTGTAAAATAAGGCCATTATGTACACATGGAATCAAGAATGTAGAAATACAATGCTAAGGAAAAATAGTGAAAAGAGATTGATTCTGAATTGAGGGGAAGAGCACTCGAAAAGGCTTTGCTGAAGAAATAATAATCATAATAAAAGTAGCAAGCAGTTACTGAATTTTTAGCATGTGCCAGGGACTGCATTAGAGTGCTTTATATACATCATCCCATGCCATCCTCGTGACAACATTATGGATGGACACTATCATTGCTCCCATTAGCCAGATCAGAACAGACACAAGGAGAATTTGCTACAAAGGACGTTATTGTGACAATTGGTGAAATGTCAGTATGGACTATAGACTAAATAGGTAATAGTATTGTATGAATGCTAAATTTCTTGATTTTGATTATTATTTTGAAGTTATATAAGAGAATGTCCTTGTTTATAGGAAATTCACCCTGAAGTATTCAGGAATAAAAGGACATGATGTCATAAACTTACTGCCAAATATTTCAGAAAACAGTGATAATTATGTTTATGTTTGTGTATGTGTATGGAGAAAGAAAGAAAGAGAATGATAAGACAAATGGAGCAAAATGTTAACAGTTGGTGACGCATAGCAGCGTGCAGTGCTGTGACAAAATACTATCGACTAGGTGGCTTAAACAACAGAAATTTATGTTCTCATAGTCCTGGTGGTTGGAAGTCTGAGATCAAGGTGTCAGCGTGGTCAGGTTCTGGTAAGAACTCCTCCTGGCTTGCGTATGGTGGCCTTCTCACGGTGTTCTCACATGGTGGCAGTGGTGGAGGGTGCCTCTTCTTATAAAGGCCCAGATCCCATTATGAGGGCCCAACCTTCGAGACCTCATCTAAACTGAATTATCCCCCAAAGGCACCACCCTCAATACCATCAAATTGGGGGTTAGGGCTTCAGTGTATGAATCTGGGAGGGACACAGTTCAGTCCATAGCAGCGAGTTACAGGTATAATGGGGGTTTTGTACCATTAATACTTTCACAACTTTCTGTAAGTTTGGAATTATTTCAAAATAAGAAGACGAAAGAAAATTGGCACAGAGTGACAAAGTGAATTGCCCAGGTCACACAGCCAGAGAGTGGTAGGAAATGGTCTTTTCCCTATCTTTTCCAGAACACACTCTCAGCTGCTGCATGGACACAGATGCTATGTGACTCCTCATAACCTCTGGCACTGTCCGTCTCCTCAGTCCCAGGAGGAACAACTAGGCCCTCCCCCTTGGCTGGTACCCTGAGGCTGGGTCAAGCAGACACCCTTCCAGAACTCTGGCTTCTCCCACTGCTTCTGATGAAACCCTGTGCTGCTGGGCATGGGATCAGATAGGAGAAGGGAAAAAATGATGCAACCGGGAGTGCAGGGCAGTTTCTGCCTGCAGGACACACTTCGACTAAATTGGAAACAGGAAGCAGACTTTTCCCCACCTCCCTCTCTCCCGTGGTCTACCTCAAGGTGAGATAAATTCTGTGTGCTGAACAGGCACCTGCAAGACAACTTGTTTCCACGTAGCAAGACATCACTTTGTGTCGCTCCATGTCTCTCCTGCCTCACTTCCCCTTTCCCCGACTCAGCAACTTTGGGTTTGCACCTCCCAAAGGAAGCACCAGCACTTTAATCCTTGCCTCGGGCTCTGTTTTCTAGAGTAGTAGGGCTGGGGAAAGAAAAAAAATCTCTATTGCTCCTCTATTGCCCCTGATTTGAGCTGGGTCCTAAAGATAAGTAGTATTCTGATAGCCAGAAACTTGACAGAAAGGCACTACAAGTAGGAGTGGCTTCAGGTAAAGCACAACCGATAACAGTAAACAGCTTGGTGAGGCTGTAGTGTGGGGCAGGTGGGTGGTAATGGAAATGCAGGGAATGAAATTAAGATGCAATAAAAGATGATTGAGGCTGGGCACGGTGGCTCACGTAAATAATCCCAGCACTTTGGGAGGCCAAGGAAGAAGGATTATTTAAGCCCCGGAGTTCAAGACCAGCCTGGGCAACATAGTGAGATCCCCTTCTCTACAAAAATAAAAATTAAACAATTAGCCAGGGTACTGGTGGTGTGCAACCTATAGTCCCAGCTACTCAGGGGGCTGAGGCAGGAGGAGCGCTTTAGCTCAGGAGTTTGAGGCTGCAGTGAGCTAAGATTGTGCCACTGCACTGGCCTGGATGAAAGAGAGAGATCCTGTCTCAAAAAACAAAGCAAAAGATGATTGGCTTAAATGCCTGCTGTAGAGTTGAGACATCATTCTGTAGACATTAGTAAGCCATGAGGACTTTTTAAGGTAGTATGGATAAAATAATAACAACAATAATAACGAGAATGATGACAGTAATGAAAACTTGTGTTTATTAAGCACTTACTATTTCCTAATCTTTGCACTAAGCATTTTTCATAAATTATCTTATTTAATCTGAACAATAATTCTATGAAATGGATATTGTTATTATTACCTAAGGCTGAGAAAGGTTAATAAACTTGCTCAAGGTCACACGGATTTTGAATCCAAGAATTCCATGCTCGTTGTCACCAGAGCATAGGGTTAGGAACATGATTCCGGGAAAAGTGTGAAGGCTAAAGACATTAGAAGTGGGGCTGCTCACAGTGGAAGATTTTGTCAGCTTTTGCAAAAATGATAGAGAGAAGTGTGAAACACAACTTTCCTCATCCACATATATTGATTTCAACTTGTTCCTTTAAATAGTAGTTACAGCATGACTGGAACTGATCTTAAAGCCGGGGATTGGACAGTGAATGAAACGGACTATTCTATCCTCATGGAACTTGCAGATTAGTCAGGGAGACAGACATTAATCAAAGAATCCCAAATATGCCAAGTACGGAGTGTAAAGAGGGCACATTCCTGGGGAAATGATCTAATTTGGCAGACATGGGTACCACTTCAGAAAATAATGCTGCACTGAGAGTCTAGGTAGCTAATGAAGAGCGGCCAACCAATGGAAACATAGCATGTTTTAATGTCTTTTGAAACCTAGCAAGTCTATAACTAAGCTCCAAACATCTTCTCCTCTAGCAGGTCTCCTCATCTCAGGTAGTGAAAACATCATTTTCCCAGTTATCTCAGGCAAACCGTTGTAGTTATCTTTGAGTCCTCTCTTTCTTGTATTATCCTGATGAAATTCATATGCAGTGCTGCTGGCTTTATCATCAAAATATATGTAGGGTCCCACTGCGGCACTGCCACCACCCTGGGCCAAGCCACCATCGTCTCTCAGTGGGACTACTGCAGCAGCCTTCTTATCTCCTTGCTTCCGCTATTGTTCCCTACAGTCTGTCTCAACAGTGATCCTGCTAAAATGTAAGTCAAGCCATGCCACCTCTTTCCTCAAAACCCTCCCAAAGCTCCTCATCTTATTCAGAGTAACCAAAGCCCTGCAATGACCTTCAAGGCCTGTGCAACTCAAGGTCTTTCCCTACCTCTCTGCTTACCTCTTGGGGTTCTTTAGCAAGTATTCTCTCCCTCTTTTGTTCTACTCCAGCCACCCCGGCCTACTTGCTGTTCCTTAAACAACTCAGGCTCACTCTCACCTCAGGGCCTTTGTACTTGCTGCTCCTGGAAATCCCCACCCCACCCTCTCCCTAACTTAGCACTTCCCAGCCTCCTTTCCTGTTCCACAGTAATCCTCACTGTCTTAGTCTATTTGGATTGATATAACAAATACCATAGACTAGGGTAGCTTATAAACAACAGAAATTTATTTCTTACAGTTCCGATGGCTGGAAAATCCAAGATCGAATCTCCAGGAGATTAAGGACCTGGGGGTGGGGGGCCCGCTTTCCGGTTTGCAGATAATCATCTTCTTGCTGTGCCCTCACATGTGGATGGGGCAAGGGAGCTCTCTGGGGTCCCTTTTATAAGGGTACAGATCTCATTTGTGATAGCTCTACCCTAGAGTCCTAATCACCTCCCCAAAGGCCCATCTCCTTATTACCATCACCTTGGGGCTTATAATTTCACCATATGAATGGTGGGGGGTGGGGGGGTGTAACACAAACATTCAGACCTTAACAATCACCATCTAACACACTGTATCTTCTAATCTGTTCTTCTGTTTCTGATCTGTTGGCCATCACCACTGGAATATAAGCTCTATTATGTTCACTGCTGTGATGCTTTAGCATTCAAAAGAATATCTGCCACATGGTAGAAACTCAATACAGTAAGTGGTTGTTAAATTAATTAAGTTTTTTTGAGGGATTCTTCTGCAAGGGACTTTGCCACTGCATTAACTCAGGATGGAAAAGAGAGGAGGTCTTGGAAGCCCAGGCCCCTGTGAGTCTCCTTGGATGACAACAAAGGGCTTAGATACATTACTTTTGGGGTGGATGTTGTGATGCCTTAGTCAGATTGCCCTCCAGGAATGAAGGTCTTATTTTCTCAGCTGACAGTCCCTTTGGGAGATTGCCAAGGCTACAGAGAGCTGCCTCATCCAATGTCACCCCTGTCCTGGAACAGCCCAAATGCAGTGCCTGATTGATGTGGATTAGAGAGGTCCTGACCTTTTGTCTCAGTTAAGGGCAACTCTGAAGGATCCTTTCATCTTCAGAACTTCCTATGGGGTTGCCTGAGGCCCTCATTGGACCTGTATGGCAGTTCCACCTCTCCCTGTGCCCAATTATGCTTCAGTTCCTTCCCTAACACAGGTGTGGACTGCAAAGCACTGCCCACTAAACCTCCTGCACACTAACTCCATCTCAGAGTCTGCTTCCTAGGGAACCCAACCTGTGACAACCCCCGAAATCAAGATGCATCTCTGTTTCTGATACTGAGACTCACAAATAGTGATCCTTTATTATAAGAGGCAAAAACAGACTGTCTCCTAGAAAAGACAATTGGCTTCATAAGAGCCAGGAGGTTATTGACTGGGAACTCACAAAATCAATGGTATGCCATTAATGGGGAAATAGAAAACACATCCAAGCAGTTCTAAAGAAAGGGTTGTTATCACTGGGACTTTGGGAATTTCAGTGCCATGCCCAGGTAAGATATATGCTTTTAACTGGGGCCTCCTAAAGATAGTTTATGTCCTTTTGTAAGAATGCCGGGAAAGCTGTGGTCTTCTCTGCACCTTGGCATCCAGAAATGATCAGGGTTAGTGGAGCCTAACTTTGGAAAAGGCTGGGGCAAGGAAGGCTGAAATGGGGCAGTTACAGATTTTTATGCATACTTCTGTGTTGTTTCAACATTTTGGAAGAAAATATGAATATTTAGTTTTACTGTTCCAATATGAAGGAGCAGAAAATGTGAAGACTATAAAATAAAATACATGCCTTCTTAATGCCATTGACTCCAAGGACACCGGAGTCCACCCACTGAAGGTATGTCCAGGGTTCCCGGTTGAGTCCTTGCTACCTGCTGCTGCTCCCTGCAAACTGCATCCAAGCAGGTCTTGGACCACCTGAGATGCTGCTTCCAGATGCTCTGTGCTGATAACATAAAGACCAAACTCCCCACCAGGATACAGAATGCCTTTCACAGTCAAATCACAACCAGACACTCCAGGTTCCGTTCTAAGGCTTGGAATATTTTCCCTCCTTCCTGTCACGAACTTCTGAAACCACTTCCTGTTCTGTAAAGAAGCTGGGCCCTTCCCAGCTCTTTTGTTTGCATTCACTAATTCCCCTTTCTCTCTTCCTCTACTTCTGTTCCTGCTTTGATGTCACCTCTCTGCCAGCCTTCAGACTCCCCCCACCTCCAGCATAATTCATTGCTTCCACCTTTGTTCTTATGCAACACTTTGTGTTTATCGCTTTTCTAGCTTTTTTCTTTAATTTTTCTTTCTTTCTTTCTTTCTTTCTTTCTTTCTTTTTTTTTTTTTTTTGAGACAAGGTCTCACTCTTTTGCCCGGGCTAGAGTGAGTGCCATGGCATCAGCCTAGCTCACAGCAACCTCAAACTCCTGGGCTCAAGTGATCCTCCCGCCTCAGCCTCCCAGAGTGCGAGGATTACAGGTATGAGCCACAGCGCCCTGCCTAATTTTTAAAAATATTGCAATATTAATGAATGCTTATGTAAAAAAGAAATCCAAAAATATTAAACAAAAGTATATGGAGTGGCAAGTATGAATCCCTTCACCCATGTTTTGGTTCAGAAGCTGGTTGATGGGGGTGGGAGAGGTCCACAAGTGCTCAGTATATTATTCTGTATACCTTTTATATCTGAACTAGTTCATTAAAAAGTGAATCTTTTCTTCACTACTCATCCTCTTTGCTAGAAAAAATGGCTAATAGTTTATCATGTACCCATTTTTCTAGACCATTTGCCACGTTTCCAAACCTATAAATATTCACATACACAGATACGCAATTATTTTTTATACAAATGGAACCATGCTATACTTATTGTTCTATAATTTAAAGAAATAAATAGACTTTACTTCTTAGAGCAGTGTTAGGTTTCGAGAAAATTGAGTAGATGATGCAGAGTCCCCGCTTACTCCTCTTCCCTCTCTCGGTTTCCCCTATTATTAACATCTTGCATTGGTGTGGTATATTTGTTACAATCAATGAAGCAATATCGATACATTATTATTAACTAAAGTCCACAGTTTACATTAGGATTCACTTTTTGTGTTGTACGTTCTATGAGTTTTGCCAAATACAGTCATGTATCCACCATTACATGTCACACAGTGTAGTTTCTGTGCCCTCCCTATTCATTCTTTCCCCCAACCCTGGCAACCATTGATCTTTCTACTGTCTCTGTACTTCGGCCTTTTCCAAAATGTCACGTAGTTGGAATCATACAGTATGTACCCGTTTCAGACCGGTTTCTCTCACTTAGCAATATGTATTTAAAGCTCCTCCAGGTCTTTTCATGAATAGTTTATTTTTTAATTGATATCAACATCTTTCTATGTTCTTCCATAGAGATCTACCTTTTTCTCTTTAATGGTTGCATAGGTATTTTATACTATGATTGCACAAACTTCTTTATCCTTCTTGACAGACATCTAGGTTTTTTCAGGTTTTCTAACTGTCTGTTTACATATCTTTATCTCCTACTAAACTTTGTACTCCTTGGCCTTAAAACATATTCAGTAAAAAGTCCTTATTGTTTCTGTCCACAAAGAAGATCTATTTACACAAGGAAAGGTTGGTGGTAACTCAAAGCAAGAAGAGGGAAGTGACCGTAAGTGACGGCAGAGGAGTTTAGAGGAGGGAGGGAGAGGCAGGCTGGGGTCAAATGATCGAGGAGGACTTGACAGAAGGGGCGAGCTTTTAAATTGAGCCTTGAAAGTGTAGGGACTGGGACGACTGGGCGATTTTGATCTTTTTTATCTCTAAATTAAAGAAGCCACCTCAGCCTGCTGATGCCGACGTCGGCATCCATCGTGGCTCAGCAGCCTGAGGGCTTGGAAATACGCCCACCCTGACTGCTAAAGCCTTCCCCATGTGCCCTGCGTCAGCCCGGAGAGCTGTGAAGGAAAGACAGACTGGCTATCAACCAGGGCTTCCTGAGAACTTGGATGGGTGTGCATGTGCGACTCCCAGGCAGGCCTTGGCCAAAAAAGGCAAGGAGGCCTGGCCTGCAGGAGCTCCTGTTCCAAAAATATTCTTTGCTTGTGGAAATCAAGTAAATGTCAAAGAACTCCTGAGGCAATTTCCTGATTGCTCCTGGGGCTGCATCTCACAACATTTCTTACCCTGTCTGGTATAGAAAACATCATAGTGCATTCCATCTTCCCCTTCTACGTTGATTGTTCTCATACTCAAGAACAACATCTTAGCTGCCTTGATTTCTCCTGTAGGACCTACCATCCAGAGTAACCCTTGGTGATGGTTGCTGAATGACAGCTATGGTTTGAATGTCCCCTTAATCCCCATGCAACAGGGCTGAGAGGTGAGAACTGTAAGAGGTAAAGAGCTGATTAGGTCATGAGGGCTCTTTCTCACCCATCTGGATGGATTAATGTCATTATTGCAGGACTGGGTTAGTTATCGTGGGAGTGGATTTGTTACAAATGTAAGTTCAGTCCTCTCTTGCTCTTGGTCTGGCCATGTGATGCCTTCTACCATGTTATGACATAGCAAGAAGGCCCTCACCAAATGCAGCCTCTCTATCTTGGACTTCCTGACCTCTGCAATCATGAGCCAAATAAACTTCTATTGCTTGTTTTATTTTTAATTAATTAATTTTTTTTTTTTGAAATAAGAGTCTCACTCTGTCACCCAGGCTAGAATGCAGTGTCATGATCATAGCTCACTGTAACCTGAAACTCCTGGACTCGAGGGATCCTCTTGCCTCAGCCTCTCAAGTAGCTGGGACTACAGGTATGTGCCACGACACTTGGCTAATTTTTTCTATTTTTACTACAGACAGGGTGTCATTCTTGTTTAGGCTGAGGCTTATCTTGAACTCCTGACCTTCCAAAGATCCTCCCACTTTGGTTTCCACAGAGTGTTAGGATTATAGGCATGAGCCACCACTCCCAGCCAACTTTTATTGTTTATAAATTACCCCATTTGTGATATTCTGTTATGGCAGCACGAGACTGACTAAGACAATGACTAAATGAATGAATAGAGTTAGAAGATACTTTTAATTTGTACTCTCCCGGAAGCATGCTCTGAAATAAGGATTCCAGTACAGGTAGCTTATTTGGGAAGTACTCCCAGGGACACCAATAGGGGAGAGAGAAAGTGAGATGGGGAAGGCAGCCAATGAAAGAGTGTGTGATTAAGCAAGTTTTCTCTGTGGGCAGCTGAGCCTAATCTCCCATGGAAACTCTGGGAAATGTTGCAAAACATGTCTTCAGAATTATCCCACCCCAAGATGAGGTGGCTGAGATCTTTATATGCCAAATCCTGAGAGTCCCTGCTTGAGTGCTGCTCCTGGGGGTATAATCATTTCCCAGCCTTTCAAACCTGCCGCATGCAGGAGGACAGGGTGGCCTTCCACAGTTTCAGAAAATTCCTCAGGCTCCAAGATGTAGATGCTGGAAGGTGGAAGTTGGCCAGAGCACACTGCCATGGAAAGTCTGAGGGCCATGGGTGAGGCACACACAGAATTGCTACGACGCCTTTGCTACACCACAGGAGACCTGAGTCCCCTCAGTAGCATCTATGACAAGAAGTTGTTCTCTCCCCCATTCCATACCTGAAATAGAGGAAACTTAGCACATATCAGGGCAAATGGTTTCATCATTAGCAACTTCAAATGTTAGAAGTGCTTTCCCATTTATTCTAAAATATTCCTGTCTCTAAATTCCCCAGTGGCTGCTAGTTCAACCCTCTGGAGCTGCTCAAAACATGTAATGCCTATTCCACATGTCGGCCTTCAGATGTCTGAAATAGTCCCAGTAGTCCCTCTGCATACCCATGGTTCCCTTGCTTCTAAACATGTCCAATTCTTTCAACATAATTCTCGCACGATGTGATTTAGAGTTCCTAGCCATTCCTCACAAAATTTAAAAACAGGAAAATGAAGTTATCTGCTAAGGATCATGTATTTTTTTTTTTTTTTTTTTTTGAGACAGAGTCTCACTGTGTTGTCTGGGCTAGAGTGCCGTGGCGTCAGCCTAGCTCACAGCAACCTCAAACTCCTGGGCTCAAGCGATCCTCCTGCCTCAGCCTCCCGTGTAGCTGGGACTACAGGCATGCGCCACCATGCCCGGCTAATTTTTTCTATATATGTTTAGTTGTCCAATTAATTTCTTTCTATTTTTAGTAGAGACGGGGTCTCACTCTTGCTCAGGCTGGTCTCGAACTCCTGAGCTCAAACAATCCGCCCGCCTTGGCCTCCCAGAGAGCTAGGATTATGGGCGTGAGCCACCGCACCCGGCCCTCATTTCCTTTTTTTAAAATATTGTCTTAAAAAATTACCATTTGGCAAAATTGACGTTTTTCCCATGGTGTATATTTCTACGAATTTTGACACGTGTATAGATTCATGTAACTACCGCACAGTCAGGAAGCAGAACAGTTCCAGCACCCCATGAACCCCTCATGCTGCCCTGTGTAGCCACGTCCTCCCCCAGCCTGTGTCCCCTGGCAACTACTGATCTGTTTTCCGTAATGATAGTTTTGTCTTTTTTGAGAACTCCCTTTCCTTTTGCAATCCCCTGTGCTTAATTTTTTAATGGGGATCTCTGCCTATTTGTGTGTGTGCAAAGAACTCCAATGCCAGCAGTCTTTCCCCTCTGTCGTTACTCTTGTTATTTATACTGTTGCTAACATTTTTAGCACTTATTATGTACCAAGCTCTTTACATATATTATCTCATTTTAATCTCACAATAGCCTTATGATAAAATATATGTACACCATTATTTTATTTTATTTTTTTACACCATTATTATCTCCACTATACACATATGGAAACTAAGGATCAGAGAGATTAAGTGACTTGCCTAAGGCCTCACAGCAAACAAATGATTGAATCCCAGCACAAACCCAACTCCATTAGACCATAAATCAGTGAGCAATAAAAGGCAGGGGATTGTAACTAGGAAGAAGGTGCACCAAGAGAGGTTGGGGGCAGTGCCAGTTTGGGGCCGTGTGGTTTTTAAAAATGTTTGCAAATGTGTGTGAAGCTGGAGAACCATCTGGGTCTCATGACTTCTCAACCTCAGCCCCTACCTTTATGGCTTCCTCCACCTGCCACATATGTCCTTACTGTCCCAGGTGGCTCCTGCCTGCTGTTTTCAGGGGCCTGGGATGATTTTAATCCCCTTACAGATTTAGCAAAACCACCGTCCGTGTCACAGCTCTGTCTCAGGACACAACATCTGAGACCTAGGAAAGGGGCTGGACGGCCTTATGGTTTCTGCCCAACCTCAATTCCCTGATGTGCTTTCTGACCTCATTTTTCTCCCTCAGGTGCTTGCAACACCGGCTGAAAAGTTTCTAGGACAAAGCCACCTGGTCTGTGTGCTGGAGGTGACAGGTGTGTTCTCGCTGATAAGGGGCGAGTAAGGCAAAAATGTGTGTAATTGGCACGATACTTAACAACGTAGGGACAAAGTCCAGCCTTGTGAGATGCAGGGTGGCGACATTCGTGTTGGGGACTAGAGTGAGAAGCAGGAGAAGGGGAAAGATAGAAGAGTTAACGAAGAATCAATGTTGCTGGGAGGCGGACAGGGTCCTTGCCCTGTGTATGCTTTTCCCTTGAACTTGTTCTTTGGGGAAGTGAAGTCGGTTAGGGAGCTTTCTCCTGGAATCAACTCCTAGCACATGCTGGGGAGGATCACATGTCTAAATCATGGCCATGGATCATTTGGAGGCGAATAAAACAGCCAGAAATCAAGGTACTGAGGACCTAGATGGCACTTGATTAACAAGGGGGTGAAAGGGGGTGTGTAATTTAGAGTAGAAAGTGTTGAGTCACTTCAGTAACAACCACAGTCCACACTTACTGAGAACTTAATATGAGCCAGTCACTGTGCTAAGAGCTAAGTGACATGAATCATCTCAGTTATTTCTCACAACGACCCTCTGAGGTAGGCACTGCTATTATCCCCAATGTGCAGATGAGGAATTTAACTGACTCACCCCCCAAGTACACAACTGTTGAGGAACAGAATCAGGATTTGAATTTTGATATTTCTCAAATCTAAGCCAGCAAATGCTTAACTTCTCTGCTGTACTGTCTGTCCTCATTGAGAGATGCCATTAAAATGTAACAGAATGAAGAGGAAGAGAGATCAGCTATTCAGGAACCCAGAATCCTTTCGGAGGCTTGCAGAATTCCTTTGGTTTAACCACAGGATGGGAAAGAATAAGAGCCAGTGGGCTCTGCATGACTGGGGACCTGCCAGGAGTCTGGTTTGAAATAATTGCGTGCTGTAGAAACCTACAGTTGTTTCTCAAGTTTTCTTTTTACACAATCAGCTTGGGAGGGTTTTAGACATGTCGGCACAATGGGCTGTTTTTTTCTGTCTATTGGGCTGGCACCACGAGGTGTGACTATTGGTTCCACCCTAGCGTACTGGCTGGCACAAGATGCATCAGGCCTCTTTAAGCTAACAAAAGGATCTCGATGAGCTTGTTTTTTAGATGAACCTAGGTGAGCAGAGCAGACTTTGGGTTTAAAAAACTCATGAACAGGAAGTTAAATGAACTCTTGTAGAGTGCCAGGTTATCAGCAAGTCCTCTGAAAGAGGTGTTTTACAAAATGGTACCCTGCGACAACAGGTTATTTATGCCCTCTTAGGGGATACTTTATACTTAGTATTATCCTGTCCTGAACCCATCATAGAATCAACTCCAATAATAATACTTATTATACTCTCCTGCAAGGGTTGTAACTCCTTCTGTGTTTTGCAGCATGTCTCATGCATGGCAGGGCACAATAAACAGTCAATAATAGCGTTCACTATAATAATGATCTTCCAAATGCCTTTCATCTAAGGCTCACAAAGTCCCTTACAAACACTAATTAGTTAAGCCTCACAATGGGTGTTTTTACAATAAGTCTTCCCATTTTACAGAATTTTAAATTGAGACCCAGCAAACATAAGTGGCTTACTCAAAGTCATACAGCAAGTTTAAATTAATGATGATGATGCTTTGCATTTACATAGCAGATGTTTTCTAAGGTGATAGGAGTATGTTGCAATGATTATTTTCACACTATCCTTGAGGAAGGTGGGTAGTAAGTATCATTATTTCACTAAATTGGCTAAACCAAGGCAGAGAGGGCAAGTAACTCAGGAGGATTTGACTGAGGGTCCAAGCTCACTGCTCTGAGTCCCAGAGCAGAGTGTGGCATCCAGACGATGCCCAGTTCTCTTAACCGAGGGATGCTCGCTTGCTTCCACACTTACAGAAAAGACAGCTATATTTTGGGGAGTAGAGATGGGTTGCAGAATATCAGCCATGTTTATATCCAGAAATAGGTTTGTTCATATCCCTATTGAGAGAGGCAAAAGGGATGAGAGGAGCCACTACAAGAAAGAATCGCTTAAGAAATGAAGGAGACAGGGTGGGGGGGTGGCGGTGAGGTGGTGGCTGCCAGCTCCGTTGTCTGGTAGAGCATCTTTCTAACCTAGGTGTTTCCTGAAAGCAGGAGCCCGTAAAGGCTTGGGTCTGTGTCTCAGCCTCATTGGTAGGACTTGGTCCCGAGCAGCGTGGAGGATGGGCACAGACACATCACAGACACCTCACTCTGGCGTTACAAGTCCCTGTGGCAGAGTTCCAGGGGCACCCACTATATTCATGGCTGTCTGCTACATATAATGAGCTGTTGTCTCAGTTCCCTGTGACAGAAGGGCCCTGGGAATCCTGTACGGTTCAAAAACTCGGTAGCTGTGGATCCATTCGTTGCTCCCTTTTCTTAGCAACACAGCCACATCGAAAAAGATGAGAACCTGAACAAAAACGTTTGAAGCTGATGAGGGACTTGCACACCGTTTCCCTACTGAGTGAGGACACTCTGCGGGAAGGCAGGTGGGGGAGGGGAGAGGCTGCTGGGTCTTAGGAATTCAAGGGGGATTTGCTGACCCAGAGATAGAGCCCTTTTCTGTGTAAACAAGGCAGGTTTGAGATAAATCTGCTTCCCCACCCCCACCCCGCCGTTTCCAGGCCCAGTGGATTCCGATTGATGACTAGACCAGGGCTAATGGGGAGACTTAAAGAGGAGTGCCGAGCCTTTTTCTGGAATGCGTTCACACACGCAAGCACAGCAGCGACAGAGTCTGCAGTGCGGAAATAGCAGTGTCCTGCTTCTTCCCACTCCCGATTTTTGAACGTTACACATGCCCCTGCCACGTGGGTGGCTTAAAGGTGCAGTGAATCCAGGAAGGGATGAGCTCTTGGAAGGAAAATTTCAGAAAGTTGTTCCAAATGCATATCACAAGCCACTTCTCCTGAGTGGGGAAGGAGTCTGTGCAAGACCCTCCCACACACTCTTCAGAGCAAGGAGTCGTGGGTCCCTCCTGCCTGTATCAAAGTTTGCTTTAGGTAAGACTTCAAAGAATGCAGCTTTGATTTTCTAAGTATGCCAATGACCCAAGCGGCAGCTCTCTGTGTCCACTTTGGCACACTGACTCCAGGAGTGACAGTGCAGATAATCCTGCCAGCCTCCCAAGGACCGTGTCCTTCTCTCGAGATGTGCCCTTACGCTGCATCCTGCCACAGGGCTCACCGCCAGGTCGGATAAAGTCCTCGTGTACTTGCAGGGCCGGACCGAGGGATTCGCGTCATCCAGACATGAAAAGCATTACTGGGTGATCTCCTGTGCAGTTCGCCTGGGTCCGTTTGGTTTTTTTGGTTGCAGCCTCTGCTGTGTATTTTTTGTGTGTTTTATCTATTTTGCAAAATGAGACGTATCTGCAGCGCCCCTATACATATCTGTTGTACTCCACAGCCCAGCCTTTGCTATCAATGCGTCCACCCACATAGACGCTTCCCTCTGGGCTATCCTGGGCGTCAAGTAACTCCATAGCTTCGAATAGATTATGAATGGGCATTGTCATAAAAGTGCTTTATGACGAGGGGTGGGAAGAGGGATTTGGGTAAAATTCAAACGAAACCTGGCGTTTGGAAACCTCTCAGAGATCTCAAAAGCAGCAAGCATTCGGATTTGTTTTCTCTCTTTTTCCCACCCTTCACGCATTTCCCACGCACTGGTTTGCCGCAGAACAGTAGAAGCGAAAGACCAAAAATAATCTAACAGGCTTTCCTCGTTCTCCTACCTCCTGGACAAGAAGTAAGGAGAGCCTGAGGAAGCTTTAACAGTTCTAAGAAGAATTCTTAGATGAATTAGATAGGCTCAGGATTCCACCTTGTTTCAGTAAAATGACCGCTGCCCACAGAAACTTATCCCTGGGAATCCCTGGCAGCACTTGGAAAGCTAACTAAAAGACGGTAATCCCTAGCTCTCGGTATATGCAAATGCAACCTCCAAGTGACATGATATTAACAAGGAAGATCTTTCTTACCCCGTCCATGTGGATTCTGATGTTGGGCACCAGCCGGAAAGGGCTGGCCTGCAGACCTCTGGAGTTGGTCCTGCTTTTCCTGCCGTCCGGCAAGGTCAGCCCGCCAGGCCTGCGGAAGGAACCCCCTCTCCCGGGGCTTGGCCCCGAGCGCACGCCATCCAGAAGTCTCACGAGCAGCAGGTTGGCTGGCAGCGCCTCGATGCTGCAAAACACCAGGGTCCTGCATTCCGGGCACCTCAGCTCCTTGTGGGCCTTGAAAACCCTCTGTAGACATGGTTTGCAGAAGGTGTGCTGGCAGGGGAGAACCTTGGCCGTGACGTCGAGCTTTTCAAAGCACACAGGGCACTCCAGAAGATCAAGTAGTGTCAAATCATCCATTTTATTTCAGAACTCCAGTCCCGATCTGGAGGAGCAGGGTCCACATTGTAGGGTCAGCTCAGACAAGGGGGCAGAGCCCGTCTCTTGAGAGCGTCAGAATTCCTGCCTGCTCAAAGGAGAAAGGAAAGGAGGAAAAAAATGTGACTGCTCTGCGAGGTGTATCCCACCTACATGGAGGCAGTGTCTCATAAGGCAGTTTGCGAGTACTTTGTTCCGGCACCCAAGTTCCGCATGACTCATTCTGATTCAGTGCTAGCAGGTATAAGACTCAACTCGTGCCTGCTGTAAGGATCACCGGGAACATTCGGCAGAGGACTGACTGCTCACTGCCCATGCGGATGCGAGAGCGGGACAACAAAACCAACCCGTAGAAGTGGCTACTCTCTCCTCTCCACCAGCCAGGGCGGGAAGGGGTCCTTTACCCCGCCTGGGGAGAGCACCGGACAGTCTCAACTCTTAAATCAAAGCCCCCTCAGGATGCAGTATCTGCAAGGCTCTCTACTCCTCCTCCCTTCCCCAGGTTTAAATTTATCTGTTACCTGCATCACACGCAGATAAGTTTAGAGAAGGAAGTTTACCTGAATCTCATGCAGATGTAGAATTATTTCCTTCACAATATATCTCCCCTCCCCCCGCTATTTTGTTCCAGCAATGTATAAGAAAAATTTCTATTAGAAACCCATTTTCAAAAATTGTTTTGCCTTAGCTACAGGCCAAAGTAGTTGGAAGCTCTTTCTCTTTTCTTTTTCTTCTTTTTTCTTTTTTGCCTCCTCACTCTGATTACCTTAGGCTCAGAGACAATATTCCTCCCACAAGGTAAAGTCGTGCAGCCTGTTTAGTTACTTTGACAATTGTTTTCAGTTTCAAGTGAAGCAGATAGGAATTCTGCACTGTGGTCACAACCTGTAGAAACCAATTTAGAGCAGCGTACAGGTAGGGGTCTGTGTGTGTGTGTGTGTGTATGTGTGTGGTATGAAAACAACCCTTGTTCCAGAAATAAGTTTCCTTTGGAACGTGCGAAAAGAAGTCTCGAGTTTAGAAAAGTCTCTGGGAAGAAGTCAGTTGTCCCTCCCAAGTGCCAAGGCTCCAGTGAACGCCACGGCAGCCCAAGAGGTTTGGCAGGAGGGCGAGTGACCCAACTAGTAACTAGTAAGCAGGGCAGACGTGACATGGTAGGATGAGAGATGGCGTCTCGCCTCCCTAAGACTCCTCTCCAAAGACATCAGCGTGGCAGGCTGGGAAGGTGCGTGGGGGCCACTAACCTTGTGCTTGGAGCCCCTGCTGAGTTCCATCGGCCCCTCCTCCGCTCAGCAGGGCAGGCTGCTCCCTCCAACCGGCTCCCTTTTCCCCAAGTGTGGCCGCTGCTACTACTGCTTTGAAAACTTCAACAACTCAGTCTTACTCATTTGAAGGGATCGCCTTACCCTGCCCTGTTAACGCTTTCACCACCAGGCTGCTGCCGACCAGCAAGGCTTTCGAGTTTTTTTTTTTTTTGAGTTGACTCTCGGATACTGATCCTTCCTTTAGGAAACTGAACTGATTTCTGGGAAAAGATTGTAAGAGGCAAAACAGAAGTCAGTCCCTCAGGCCAAGTATTTACAAAGTTGATATTTTTACCTTTCTCATTTTCTATTCCATCCAAGGAGTAGAAACCTCCTCCATTATAAACATACCAAAGGAATTGTGTTTATTTTAAACCTTTGTAAGGATTTCCTGGGAAGGTCAAATGTATTAATGGTAGTTATGCTAACAAGGACAAGCTGGCCACCTAGAAAATATTGCTCCTTAAACATCATAGTCAATCCCTGAATTTAGAGACGACAGGGACTTTAGTGATCTTTTTGCTCAATCTCTTTAAACTCGAAAAGTAGTGTCGTGTACATACGTATACTTGAAAAATTCAAGCACAGAAGGACTTTTTTTAAAAAAGGAAAAAGGCCGGGCATGGTGGCTCACGCCTGTAATCCTAGCTCTCTGGGAGGCCGAGGCGGGTGGATTGTTTGAGCTCAGGAGTTCGAAACCAGCCTGAGCAAGAGCGAGACCCCGTCTCTACTAAAAATAGAAAGAAATTAATTGGACAACTAAA
>CAUYSK010070284.1:0-40319 GCA_963575035.1 Avahi laniger | reverse complement strand
AATGGTTTCAATTTTTCCCCATTCAATATGATATTGGCAGTGGGTTTGTCATAGATGGACTTGATAATTTTAAGGAATGAGCCATCAATGCCTATTTTGACAAGAGTTTTTATCATAAAGGTGTGTTGGACTTTGTCAAATTTCTCTTCTGATGCTTTTTTAATTCATGCGATACCCATCTATCCAGCTTCTTTACCTTTCTTATTTGTTTCAAATGGTCCAGTATTGTTGGAATAGTAATGTCCAAGCTTGTTGCTAATTCATGCATAGTTTGAGATGGATTCACTTCTATTACAGCTTTCAGCTCATCATTGGTCACCTTGGTCTCAGGTTGTCTATGTGGTCTATTTCCAATATGAAAAACACCAGAACAGAACTTCTCAAACCATCAACACACTGTGCATTCATTAGCCACATCCTTCCCAAATACTTTGTTGATATTTTGAGCTGCCTGTGTAGCATTGGTTCCACAGGAACTCATATTTGAAAATAACACTAATTTTTGACTTTTTCATAGTTTCACAAAAATTGCTCTAAAAAATTTGAAAGTTACTCACAAGCTAAATTGTATGTTTGAAAGACTGAGGATATACCTTTAAAATAAAAATAAAACAAGAAGTGTCAAAGTGAAATGTCAGAGATATCAACTGTCAAACCTAGTGCTCAAGGGAATTGGACATTTCATACTTAATAACCTAATACTACTGTGCCCAGACAGCCCCACATAAAATATATTTTTCACAGAACTGTAATGATTAGATTAATAACAATTATTTGTAAGAGTATGATGGATTATTCTTAATTTTACTTTATTTTTAAATAAGATTTGATTTTATTATATTTCTTCTTGTACTACTTACTCCACTTGATCAGGGAAGTTCAGTCTTGATTCTCTCCTTAAGTCTTATAAAAAGGGCAATTCATGAGTAAACATCCGAGGAGGCCAAATGGTTGCAGATGAAACTTACTATGGATGCATTTCAGCTCTGATTTTTACTGTAAAAGTTACTAATAAAGAATTCTCTTCCCTCAATCACCTTTTTCCCCTTATTTCAGAAAACAGAGTATGTGGTTACAAAGAAGGAGATGCAATAGAGAAAGTTCTCAGGGTACTAAAGCTATGATGATCTTAAAAATTAGAACATTAAATTCAGAGTTTGTTGGTTTTTATTAATACTAGTATAACAGAAGCAAGGGAAATGATTAGAAATCTTAAAACTACATAGAAATTACAGTTTAAATTAATCTCAAGAATATTGTCTGTATGTTCTCTATAATACTAGTGTGACTATAATGACCTAATATTAGACATACTGTCTTTAAATGAAAGGTTCATGGTCTTCAAAGCAAATTGAAAAATTGCCCAGCATCCAATCCATCTGATCAATACATGCAATGAAGACATTATCCAGTTGAGAAAATTTCCTTGTAGAGCTTTATTTACCAGGTAAGGCTTTCTACTGGCAATGGAGTGATTAAGACTGTCAGCTTTAGACTCCATGAGATCACCTGAAGTCAAATTTTGTTTTTTCTACACATAAGATAAGTGACTTTTAGCTAATTATTTAATAATTATGCTTTTCATATATAAAATGACAAAAATAATAGTCTCTTGATCTCATAAGACTGTTACCAGGATTAATTTAGGCAAGACATGTAAGCTGCTTGGCCTAACTCTTAGCCCATAGTCAATTTTCAATATTCAACACATATTATTTTTATCATTATGTTTCAATCTCTATCAGCAATTTTTTACATTAATAATTTTTATTCCATAATGCTTATTTTTCTTGCCTTTTTTCAGCAAAATCATGAGTTATTCAGTGAACTTGTTTTTTATAGATATTTCATCAGCAATTTTTAAACAGTGCTTTGTGAAATATTTGGGGTAGGGAAAGAAGGAAAGACCTTCAGCACATAGCCATGACCCTCTCCCTATCTCTGTCTTTTAAGGATAGGAACACTGTGTAAATTTGTTTTCCAAATTGGTATTCTCTGCAGAGGGAGAATTTGGAAGGGCTCCATTGGGGAATAAATTGGAAAGCCACTGTGGAGTTATTATCACAATTCTATCTAACTTTCTAATTTACTTATAAAGAATAACACTAACCTTTATGATCAAATAAAAATTCACCTGTTTTATCATTCTCAAACTTTGCTTAACATTATTTACTATCTTTACTTTGAAATCTTACTAAATGTAAGGGGAAAATTCACATTTGATTTAATTTTTACATTAAAGGTCCATATGTAGACATATTTCCTAATATAATAAATATGTGGAGGTTTTAAAAATCCTTTTTGTGGTAAAAAAAAACTCATGAGATCTACCCTTTTAACGAATCTTCAAATTCACAGTACAGTCTTAACTATAAACACGAAGTTGTACAGCAGATCTCCAAAACTTTTTGATCTAATGTGACTGAATTTCTGTTCTCACTCAATAGAAACTTCCTATTTTGCCTTCCTGCCATCCCCTGACAACTACTTTCTATTTGTATGGATCAACAGCATTAGATACCTCACATAATTGGAATTATGCAATATTTGTCCTTTTGTAATAGACTTATTTAACTCAGCATAAAATCCTCAAGGTCCGTCCATGTTGTAGTTTATGACAGAATTTTCTTCTTTTTGTGGCTGAATAATATTCCATCATATGTATATATCACACTTTGTTTATCCATTCACCATTGAAGGACATTTCGGTTGTTTCCTTCTATTGTGAATAATGCTGCAATGAACATTGGAGTGCAAATATCTCTTCAAGATCCCAATTTCAGTTCTTTTCCTATTTTGCAGTATCATCCTTGTCAAAATCATTTGACTATATGTGTACATATATATATATATAATGTATATATATGTTTATTTCTGGGCTCTCTATTCTATTCTAATGACTTTCATTGTCTGACTTTGTAGCAGTACTCTATATTTTTGATTATTGTAGCTTTCTGATATATTTTCAAATTTGGAAATGTGAGTCTTCCAGCTTCATTCATTTTTATTGAGATTGTTTTGGCTATTTGGGGTCCATTGTGCTTCCACATGAATTTCAGGACTGTTTTTTTCTATTTCTGTAGCAAATGCCATTGGAATTTACAGAGAGATTGCATTGGATCTGTAGATTGCTTTAAGTAGTATACACGTTTTAACAATATTAAGTCTTCCACTCCATGGACATGGAAGTTTTTTTCCACTTAGTTAGGTTATATTTAATTTTTTTCAGCAATGCTTTCTTCTTTCATCTCCTTGGTTAGGTTAATTTCTTTTTGATGCTATTGTAAACAGGATTTTATTCTCAATTTTTCTTTGTGAATTCATTTATTAGTTCTAAAAGCTATTTCTTAGTCTTCAGGATTTTCTACATATAAGATCATGTCATCCATGAACAGAAATAATTTCACTTCTTTCCAATTTGAATTTCTTTTATTTCTTATTGCTCTGGCTAGGGCTTCAAGCACTATGTTGAGTAGAAGAGCAACAGTCAGAATTTTTGTCTTATTTTTGATCTTGGCGAAAAAAAACTTAAAGTTTTTCACCATTGAGTATGATGTTAGCTGTAGGCTTTTCATATACAGCAAATATTATATTGAGGCAGTATCCTTCTATTCCTAGTTTGTTAAGTATTTTTATAAAGAAGGAACATTGAATTTTGTTAAATCCTTTTTCTGCATCTACTGAGATGCTCGTGTTGTACATCATATTGATTGACTTTAGTATGCTGAACCATCCTTAAAACCCATGGATTAATCCCACTTGGTCATAGTGTATGATCCTCTTAATGTACTTTGATTCAATTGTGCTAGTATTTCATTTAGGATTTTTGTACCTTATTAATCAGAAGTATTGGCATGTAGTTTTCCTGTCTTGTCATGCCTTTTACTTGCTTCAGTATCAGGGTAATCCTAGCCTCATAAAATTAGTTTTTAAGTGTTCTCCTCTCTTCAATATTTTTAGGAAGAGTTTGAGAAGGATTAGTGTTAATTCTTCTTTAAATATTTAGTACATTTCATCAGTGAAGATATATGGTCCTGGTCTTTTCTTTGTTGGGTGGTTGTTGATTACTGATTGAACCTCCTTACTAGTCATAGGTCTGTTCAAATTTTCTATTTCTTCTTGATTCAGTCTTGGTAGGTTATGTGTTTCTAGGAATTTATCCATTTCTTCTAAGTTATCCAATTTGTTGGTGCATAACTGCTCATAGTAGTCTCTTATGATCCTTTCTATTTCTGTGACATCAGTTGTCATGTCTCCTCTTTCATTTCTGATTTTATTGATTTTGAGTCTTTTTCTTAATCTAGATAATTTTGTCAATTTTTTGATCTTTTAAAAACTAATAGATTTGTTGATTTTTTTCTGTTACTTCTATGTTCTCTCTCTCATTTATTTCTGCTCTGATAATAATCATTCCCTTATTTTGGCTACTTTGGGCTTTTCTTTTTCCACTTCTTTGAAGTATAAAGTTAGGGTATTTATTTGAGTTATTTTTAAGATTTAATGTAGGCATTTATCACCATCAATTTCTTAGTACTGGTTTTACTGTATTCCACAAATTTTGGTATATTGTGTTTTCACTTTGTTTCTCAAACATATCTTCTAATTAGCCTTTCTATTTCTTCTTTGACGCATTGACTGTTCAAGAGAATGTTGTTTAATTTCCTAATGTCTGTGAATTTTCCATTTTTCTTTTTCACTTTTCTTTCTAGTTTTATTCCATTGAGGTCAGAAAAAAATGCTTGTTATGACTTCAATCTTCTTAAATTTCTTAAGATTTATTTCGTGACCTAAAACATGATCGATAGTGGAGAATGTTCTCTTTGCACTTGACAAGAATGTGTATTCTGCTGCTGTTAGGAGGATTGTTCTGTATATTCCTGTTAGGTCCATTCAGTCTATAGTGTTGTTAAAATTCTTTTTTTCCTATTGATATTCTGTCCGTATGTTGTATCCAATATTGAAAGTGGGGCATAGAAATCTCTTACTATTATTGTGTTACTATTTCTCCCTTCTGTTCTGTCATTGTTTGCCTCAAATATTTATGCACTCTGATGTTGGGTACATATATATTTATAATTGTTATGTCTTTGTGGTGAATTGAAAATTTTATAATCATATAGAGTCCTTGCCTCTTTTGACAGTCTTTGACTCATAGTCTATTTTGACTGACATAAGTATGGTCAACCCTGATCTCTTCTGTTTACCATTTGTATGGAATATCTTTTCCCATTCTTTCTCTTTCAGTCTATGTGTGTCCTTAAATCCAAAGTGATTCTCTTATAGACAGCATATACTTGAATCTTGGTTTATTTTTTATCCATTTAGCCACTCTATGTCTTTTCGTTGGAGAATTTAATCCATTTACATTTAAAGTAATTATTTATAGGGAGGGACTTACTAGTGCCATTTGTTAATATTTTTGTTTATGTTGTAGCATTTTTGTCCCTCTTTTCCTCTCTTGCTGTCTTCCTTCTTGTTGTGCTGATTTTTTATATTGATATACTTTTTCTTTTCTCCTTTTCTTTTGTGTCTTTTCCATAGGTATTTTCTTTGTGGTCATCACAAAGCTTACATAAAGCATGTTATAGTGATAATAATCTATTTTAAGCTGATAATTTATCTGCAATCACTTAAAAATATTCTGCATTTTTACATTCCACATAAATACACTTTGTTATTTATGATACAAATTATATCTTTCTATATTTTGTATCCATTAACATATTTCAAATGTTTTTAATACTTTTTCATTTAACTCCTATACCAGAAGTAAAAGTGGTTTGTAGAAGTACAGAATTCTGAATTCGTCTACATATTTACCTTTACCAGTGAGTTTTATACTTTCATATGCTTTGATGTTGCTGTTTTGTGACTTTTTTGTTTCAATTTGAAGTACTTCCTTTAATATTTCTTATAAGACAGGTCTAGTGATGATAAACTTCCTTGGCTTTTGTTTATCTGGGAAAGTCTTTATTTGCCCTTCATTTTTGAAGGATAGTTTTGCTGGATATAATATTATTGGTTGGCATTTTTTTCTTTCAGCACTTTGAACATATCACCCCACAACTTTTGTCCTGCAAGATTTCTACTGAGTAATTGTGTACTAGAGTTAGAGAGTTTCTCTTGTACATGAAAGTTGCTTGTTTTGCTACATGCAAAATTTTCTCCTTATTTGTAACTTTGACAATTTTATTACAATGTGTTCTAGGTGGATTTCTTTGGGTTGATCTAAATTGGGATCTGTTGGGCTTCCTAGATTTGAATGTCCATTTCCTTTTCTAGGTTTGTGAAATTTTCAGCCATTATTACTTTAAATATGTTTCCTGCCCCTTTCTTGTCTCTTCTCCTTCTGGAACTTTTATAATGCATATATTGGTCTGCTTAATGGTATACCATAATCTCTTACGTTTTCTTTACTCTTTAATTATTTTTTTCTTTTTATTCATCTGACTGAATAAACTGTTTTAGAGTTTGTCGATTCTTTCTGCTTCTTGATTAAGTTTGCTGGTGAACTCTTATAATGAATTCTTCATTTCAGTTATTGCATTTTTTAGCTACAAAATTTCTTTTTTATATTTTCTGTCTCTTTGTTAATATGTACATTTTGTTCATGTATCATATTCTTGAGTTCATAGAACATTTTTATGATGATCATTTCAAATTCTTTGTCAGGTAATTCATATATTTTATTTCTGGAGATTTATTTAGATCTATTGATTTGGCTGTTTCTCTGTTTCTTAATGTGTCTTATAATACTGTGGTTAGAATACAAGCATTTGAAGAAAAACAGCCATCTCTCGTAGTCTTTATGAACTGACTTTGTGCAAAGGAAAACCTTCACCATCAGCCCAGCTAGATATTCTGGGATCCTCTGGAATCTTTTGGGGAAGGAATGAAACATCTCTGGGCCTGTGAGTGCAATTTCTCAGTTAAAGAGCCTTGCCAGTTATTTTACTAAGAGCTTATAATTTTCTTCCGTCTCCTTAATGTCTGCTTGTGGCACACTGAAAGTTCTCTGGTTCTACAGCAGCAAGCTACCCTGTTCTGTCTTGTTCATAGAAGCCACAAAACCTCCAAAGTACACCAACATTCTGTCAGTGCACCAGATCAGGTGAGACATATATCATTCCTTTGGACAACCCTCTGTGGAGCTAAGACACTACAAGCGTGCTCCATTCCTTTCCTCCTAAAACAGAAACCTCAAGTTGTGCACATTCTCTGGATTATGCCCAGCTCTGCTGGCCATACCAAGCTACCAGCTACTCTTCTTTGTTCTCAATGAGCCCCAGGCATACACACAGTACTTGTCCCATCAGTGTTCAAATGAGGTAAAACAGAAACCGGTTCCTCAGGCAGTCCTCTGGAAAGCCAGAATGTTACATCCAAGGTCCACTCTTCTCTTTTCCCTGAGAGATAGTAAGTTGGGGTGATCTTCACTCATTTTCAGTTGTGCCAGTTTTAAGAAGGGGTTGATATAGGTAAAATGAAATTGCTCTTCTTATCCATTTTAATGCAGCTGTTCTTGGCTCTGTGCTCAACTGGGATATTGCAATTTCTCATATGGATTTTGGCATTTCATAGAACTATTTTAGTTCATACATTGTTGTTAAATCATTGTTTTTGTGGAGAAGCAAGGGCTAGGACTTCTTATTTTGCCATCATGCTGATGTCAGTTCTGAAGGTTTATTTTTAAACATTTAAAGAAATTCACTTTAAAAATTTACCTCTTTAATGTTTATTAAAATGATTTTTTTAGTTATGCTAAATAGACCTTTGGAAAATAACATTCAACCTACTTTAAAGGGCTAATAAAAATATGCAACAAACATACTTTACTATTAGAATCTTTCAAATATTTCAAAGTTTATCTCATAATACTTCTTGTCATTGATTCTATGTTTAGGAGTAAACGATTTTTGCTTAGAGAAGGCCGTAGGAACTTTTATCCCATCTCTGATATTACTTATGATATTTCCCCTCCCAAGTAAGCTCTTTTCCTAAAGGAAGATAAAAATTATTCTCATTTTTAAGATTCATACAAAATATTGTCTTTGATGAAAATGCTCCTGAGTTTTCCCCATGTGAAAATAATCTCTTTCACCTCTGAGTTTCTGTCTTGGTTGTTGAGGACAGATATCATAATATCAGAATGTAAAATTTCTAAAACAGGGCTTTTGTTTCATTTATTGCTTTATCCAAAAGCACCTAAAATAAGGGCTGCCATACAAATGGTCAGCAGATATTTTTGAATGAATGAATGACTTTTGTAAAGTGATATCATCTCACTGTGACTCAATGACTCAAATTTTTTTTTGAGACAGGTCTCACTCTTTTGCCCGGGCTAGAGTGACTGTCGTGGCGTCAGCCTAGCTCACAGCAACCTCACACTCCTGGGCTCAAGCAATCCTTCTGCCTCAGCCTCCCAAGTAGCTGGGACTACAGGCATGTGCCACCATGCCTGGCTAGTTTTTTGTATATATTTTCAGTTGTCTGATTAATTTCTTTCTATTTTTTAGTAGAGACAAGGCCTTGCTCTTGCTCGGGCTGGTTTCGAACTCCTGAGCTCAAACAATCCGCCTGCTTCGGACTCCCAGAGAGCTAGGATTACAGGCTTGAGGGATCGCGCCCGGCCGACTCAACTTTTTCATACTCAAAATAAAGGTAATGATACCACCTATCACATACAGTTTTAACAAAAGGCAAATAAGTTAGTGGACATAAACCATTCACTAAATGTTAATTCTTATTATTATAATTACTTTTCCAAGTATGGATAGACCATCAACCTTCAGAGGCATTTGGAAAAGGTTTGAATTTCAGAAAATTTTTAATGAAGAAGGGAATATGTGAAGAAAAAAATAAGACAATCAAAAACCAAAATTGTAGGTCAATGGACTTTTACTTCATAATCTCTGAGAATGTTGTCTTAGTTGTTTCCCTATCTTCAAATCTACTGTAGATTTATACTTAAGACACTAACATATCCTAGGAAACTTAGAGATGATATGCTTTTTAGATGTAGGCATATTTCTCATTTAGTAAAAAGGTATGAAAAGAATAATATACAATGGAGTTACAAAAAAATTATACATCAAGCAAATTCATTCTCCATTTTTGGTCATCTTTTATCTATAACTTTTAAGTGTACACTTATCTTTTACATATCCTTTCTCATCATATCAAATATGACATTTATGCTTATATATTTGTTAATAATGTTATCACTGGCCCTTCCTGACTCTCCTCTCTTTTTTCTTGCTATGATTAATGTTTGAAAAACTTCTTGCTTCTCAGTATACCAAGTCATTTTCTATCATTCAAGGGATTCTTAATAGTATAGAGTAATAGAATATATATCTGTGAAGAGATTAAGGTGTAAGCATTCCACCAATTTCTCAATTGCAAGGCTTGATGTAAAAGATATGAAGAAAAATGGAAGGAATTATCCTGATTGATAACTGAATTAAATCTGTTATAGAAAAAAAATCAGTTGATGAAAATATTATCCATTTCATTCTAGACTACTTTCTTTTTATGACAGAAAAAGTATGAAAATGGGAGATGGGAAAGAGAAAACAGAGAGTGGTAAGTAAAAGATTAAAAAGAGAAGAATATGTTTTAATTTTTCTGTATCATTCATATTCCTCTATAATGACTCCTCTCCCTAATCCTTACCTCATGGCAGACAGTCGTCTCTGTGGTAGTGCAGTATACAGATATACTGGCATTGGCTAATGTACATGACTATACTGTACCTATCTGGAATGCAGCTGTTTATAATTGCCCTCTCACCAGGCAACAGCCAGAGATTTTTGTTTAGGGCAAATATCTCCCACAATTGATGCACAGATGGAGAGAACAGTTAACTGGCAGCAATAATAATCATCCTCCACAGCAGGCTCAGGATGGAACCAAAGCCACTGGGAGGAAATGTGAGACTATTTAACTGCTGCATCAAGATTACAAATATCTAACTTCATAAGATTCAAAATAGCCACCCCTGCCCACTCCCCAAATATTCTAGCTTGTCTTTCCCAGTAAAAGAAGCCTACTCACTTACTTAGTTCCCATAGTCATATGTTTCTTGGTTATTAAGGAAGTTAATTAAATAAAAGGACAGGTCTATAACTTGATAAAGTCAAAGATAACAATAAAAATCTCATGATTTCTGCCTTTACATGGACTCCCAGAACTCACTGTGCCTACAGTAGATTAAAACTTTCAAAATTTGTGGATTCTCACTTTGTGAATCTATGCTTTGAAACTGACACTAATTATCTATCTAATAAATTATATTTAACATATTACTGTCTTCATTTTTATTATCTATTTCCTTATCTATAAAATAATAAGTACATTTATATACACAAATAGTTTAGTTACAAATATGAAAATACTTTTGGATCTTTGAGTAAAGAACATTAAATATAATAAATAAATAAAATTTAAAATAATTGCAACATGTTTCTTATATTACTTTGTGATTTTAAGTGATACAGTGTATTTAAAAGCTTTTATATTGTTTATTCCTTTAATCCTAGCATTACATTAATCTCATTAATACTATGTTTAACTATAAGCCTTGTTATTATACTGTTCTATAAACCAGGGTGTAGTATAAAGGCAGATCTATCATAAACATATTGAAATACTATATAACCCTGTCAGTAATTTACTCGGGGCACATTCCTCTGGCATTAGCCCTCAGGATAACCTTGCAGAAAGATTACAATGAACCCAATTTACTTTGAAAATCACAGGAATAAGAAATTGCACTGCTAAGGTTTAAAATAAAATAAACATGAAAATTACTTATAGTTGAAATATAGATTTTTAGATAAATGACATTCAATTTGAGTGTTTTGAAGTATATGAAATAATCAAGTCCTTATTTGGGTCCATATCTTTACTCTCGTCTCATAAAAATATACTAGCAAAGCTTCTTTGAAATGACAAAGAAACAATAATCTACCTGAATACTTGATAAAAATTTACAGTTTAGAAAGAATAACCTGAGGCTATAAAAGTTGGAAAGCAATTTTTCACTGGTTCCTTTTTCTTCTAATCATCACATGCACATTTCATTTAGAGGGTGAGGAACTTTCATGTCAATTTTTTTTCCATTTATATATTTATTTAGGTAGTAAGTAAATTATTTTTTAGGTTAGATTTCCCAAGTGGATCAGAAACTGAGAGTTAAAACAAGGAAAAGTAATCCGGTTTATATAAAACTTTCCAATATTTTATTTTCTTATTACATTTTATGGAAACAATCTTTATTAGTCAAATTTATTCTATAATTCTTTCCTTTAAATCAAAATAAGCAACTTAGGCATTCATATCTTATAAAATATAATGACTTGATTTTTAATTTTAGAAATATGAATATTATATATTACATTTATATGTGAACTTGAATGAAATATGTAATGTATCCACAGTACAATAATTTAAGCATGAAAGCACTATAGAATAAAGATTAAAAAGCAAGTCACAAAAGCTCATTTTAGCCAATAAATAAATTATAGCCACAATAAAAAAACAAGGCAAAATGACCAATATATGCTTAACAAGAATGGAAGAAAATAATGTTTATAATTATGGATTTGGTTATACTGTCAACAAATTTCACAATTTAGAGCAAAATTGCTGCCTTGATTAAATTACCAATACTCAAAAATATCATGTTACTGTAATATAGCACAAATATGGAAATGCACTAATATTCTCCAGTATCTGTCAACAAATATTTAATATGTTTCATATATGTGTGTATACTGACATATAAAATATGTTTGCCTAATATATGAGTCATTTTCAACTATTTTTCAAGTACAGCTTTTTTGGTTTTTTTGTTTTTTAGTGGAAGATTTTTGTTTGGTTAGCAGTTTCTGAAATTAGCCATGATTAAAAATCATTACCATTTTCAAAATTGTTTTTACTTTAAAATAAATGGCTGAAATAAAAGAAACACTTATTGATATCATTAGCACTGTCCCCTCAGTACGAAAGCTAATTATTGCATTGAAAGTTCCAAAAAGTAAGTTGGAAAGGAAGCCATCACGTGGATAGAATAGTGGAAACACTCAGTGTTTTTAATCAATTTAAGACTATATTTTTCATCATTAGTTACAGCACATTTTCGAGACATTATAAAACAGTACCATCTTCCCATCAAAAAGAGAATGACAACAAAACACTCTCTGGATGTTGTCTCTCTAATAACAATACTATTAGCATCTTCATAGGTTTTCTTTTTCTTTTTTTTTTTTCCACACATGCTTTTTCACATGTTAGAATCCTAATAGCATTATCATTTTTTATCTGTTTTTGTTTTTCATTTGATAATATCGAAGTAGTTTCTTGTTTCAGCATGTGATAAATAAATTAAGTAGATTACTGGTTGAGTCCATTTACTTTATAGCTTTCCGATTCAACTGTGATGAGTGATTGCTTCTATTTGACTATGCAATGCATTTGCAGTTTCACAAAGTCAATGTTTTCACTCACCTCCTGAGATGGACCTTTTCCTTGACAAATCAAAACATTAAAGGTGATAGAACATTTTTTAAGACCTAATGCTAAACTAAAAATTCATTAATGGGGGCTCACTATTAAATTGCTAGGTCTTATTTACTCATATGTGACTGTTAAATGATTTGTATCTTTCACTCCTGTTTATATGATTTTTATTAATTTCACCTGCCTCTATTTGTTCTAACACCTCTTTAGTTATTGTTAACATTTTCTGTTCCCCATAGGTTCGGCTTAGATCCTGAGATGCTAGGGCTCTCCCCAGAGTTAACACCCTTCTCCGCTCTACATACACAAACAAAAATATTAATGTGGCACTCTGAAAGCAGGCTATAGATCTGACCTTTTCTCAAGGTTTTTGCCAGTCTGTAACAAGCACTTTGTATGTTATTTCTCACCTCCTCTGATTATTAGGAGAATCTCTGGTGCTTAGAACTAACTCCACTCAAAACTTTAAAAAACTGTACACTACTCTTATCTTCTTCCAGAACTCATATATCAATACCTACCTAGATTAGATTAGACTTTGCTTCATGCTCCTTGAACTAGTGATTTGGTATTTGTATTACCGATTCATTTCCTAAACCATGACTTTTGGTCTGCTCAGGGATATCTCACCAGGTCCCACAGATGCACTGATGCCATTTATGACAAACTTCATTAGAATTCACTCTGAGATCCAGGAGATTGGTATTTTTACCATACAGAAGAAAAACTACTAGAAAGATATTTGAGAATAATTTTTGGGCATTCCAATAAATTGAGCATAATGTTAACAGCCAGACTGTTGAATTAGCAGCAACTGTGGTTGTTTCTGCCTAATTATTTCTACCTCTTGTAATTATTTAAAACAATTAGACCATTAAAAATTTAATTTCCATTGAAAAATACTATCTGATTTTTTTTTACTTACCTTTTAAAAATATCCACCCTTTTTAATATAGACATATTATTTTCTACTGGCATTCTCAATAATCAAGTAAATAAAATGTTTAACAATTGTAGAATTAAATATCAAGTCACTTTGCATGGCACTCTTATGGCATGTATTTGACCAGAAGTTAATAAATTCTAGATTGAACATTTTTGGGAAAAAAAATTTTGTATTCGTTAAGCTTTCCTTAGGAGAAAGGAATAGAAGCCTATTAATAATGGATTAAGTGAAATTGTGGAGTTTATTAAAAGTATATAGGATTATCAAGGAAAGTGGCCATGAATGGGGGCAACCACACTATTAGCCTGTCTGAGTGCCTTTAGTCTTCTAGTTTTGCTTCTCTCTTTAGATTTGTGTCATTTTTCGCTCTTTACAGATTAGATTCTTCTGTTTATAAACCAACTCCAACCACCCTGCCTAAAATGTACATACCCAAATTCAAGATAGGAAATGTGTAAAGCATACAAAGAAGGAAAAGAAAGGAAAATTTACTGTCTGGGCAGTGTCTATTACAGGTTTCTCAAAATAAAGGTCATCTGAACTGAGACATCTTGCTAAAATTACCCTGGAGCTTGTTAAGCATTTTTAATGAATAAACCTCAGTCGCAGATTTTTAGCTCTACAGTAGAAGCTCAATTTTTAACTAATGTTCAGTATCTCTTGTGAAATCAAAACATTTTTATCAAAAATTAAAATAAAATAATACAAAATAAAATAAACTAGATATAATTTTTAAATAACTGACTGTAAAAAATTCTAAGGTAATTAATTATCAAATCCTGGCTAGAATAATTAGGGATATTACTGTATATTTGCTGGACCTTATAAAATGACTGATATATATATACATTCAGTGTAAATTGGACAATCTGGAAATACATACAAATTTCAATCTTCCAAATAATAAAATAATGGTTTAGTGATTCAAATTTTGTGATACTTTTACAGTCCAAAAAAATAAAGTATAGTAGGCAAAATATGAAAGATACAACTCCCCCAAATCCTGTCTCTTGGTTATGGACTAAATACTAATTTAGGTGCTGCTGTGAAGAGATTTTTACAAAGACAATTAAGGTTTCTAATCTCACTTTAAAATTGGGAGATTATTCTAGATTATCCTGTGGGCTAATATAAATCATATGAGCTCTTAAGTACAAGGGGAAGTTAGTGAGAGATGCAGTGGAAGAGGAGGCACAACAGGTGTGGTGACATCGGATTCTACACACCATTGCTGATTCTAAGATGTAGTGGGCCACACGTAAGGACCTGAAGGAGGCTTTCAGGAGTGCAGAATGGCCCCAGTTGACAGATGGCAAAGAAATGGGACTGTAATCCTGCAACTACACAGAAATAATTCTGCCAATAATCTGAATGGTCTTGGCAGCAGATTCTCCCCTAGAGCTCTTGCATCTCCACAGGAATTTTATGATCTGCTTGTTAATTTCTGTAAAAAGTCAACAGAGACTTTGATGGGGATTGAGATGCATGTATAGATCGATTTGAAAATAGTTCTGTCTAAACAATATTAAGTCTCCAATCCATGAAACTGGAATGTTCCATTTGCTTAAGTGTTCTTTAATTTTGTCAACAATGTGTTGTAGTTTTCAGTGTACATGTCTTTCACACTTTCATTAAGTTTATTCAATAAAATATTTGATTATTAAATGCTATTGTGTATTAAATTGTTTTATTAATTTCATTTTTAGAATATTAATTGCTAGTACATAGATATACAATTGATTTGTGTATGTCGATCTTGAGTCCTACAAGCTTTCTGAATTCATCTGTAAGTTCAAATATGATTTTTATGAATCCAATAGGATCTTCTATATACAAGACCATGTCATATGCAAGTAAAGATAGTTTTACTTTTATTTTCCAATTTGGATGCCTTTTATTTCTTTTCTTGCCTAACTGACCTGGCTAGAACCTCCAGTACAATGTTAGGTCGAAGTGATAAGAACAGACATCCGGCTTCTCTTGTTCCTGATTTTAGGAGAAAAGCATTGTTTTTCACTATCAAGTATGTTGTCACCTGCAGGTTTTGCGCAATTGTCCTTTATCGGGATGATAAAGGTCCCTTCTACTCTTAGTTTACTGAACAATTTTAATGATGAAAGTGTTTGCCAATTTTGTCACACACTTTTTCTGTATTTATAAAGATATTTTTCTCTTTATTCTATTAATATTAACACTAGTTAGTTTTCCAATGTTCAATCAACTTTGTATTCCTAGGATAAATCCCCTTTTCCATGGTGTATAATCTGTTTTGTATGTTGATAGATATTGGCTTGCTAGTATTTTGCTGATATTTTTGTATCAATATTCAGAAGGGATATTGGTCTGTAGCATTTTCTTCTTGAAATTTTTTTTAGTTGGTTTTGGAATCAGAGTAATACTTTCCTAATAGAATGTATTGGGAAAGGTTCTTTCTTCCAATTTTTGAAATAGTTTGCAAAAAAACTGGTGTTAATTCCTCTTTAAATGTTTAGTAGAATTCATTAGTGAAGCCATCTGGGTTTTTTTGTGTGTGTGGAAATTTTTTAATTAGTAGTTCATTCACTTTAGTGTTATAGCCTATTCAGATGTTCCATTTTTTTCTTGCTTAAGTTTTGGTAATTTGTGTATTTCTAGAAATTTGTCCATTTCATCTAACTTGTCTAATTTTTTGGCATACAGTTGTTCACCATAGTCCCTTATAATCATTTTTGTTTCTGTAAGGTTGGTAGTGATGTCCTCTCTTTCACTCCTGATTTTCATGATTTGAGGTTTCTTGCTTTTTTTCTTGATCAACTTATATTTGTTGATTTCAGTTTGCTCCAAACAACCAACTTTTGGCTTCATTCATTTTTTTCTATTGACTTTCTACTATTTCATAAATTTCCATTCTGGTTTGTGTGATTTTCTTCTTTCTGCTAGTTTTAGGTTTAGTTTGCCACCATATTCCAGTGTTTTAGGCAGAAAATAGATTATTTGAGATCTTTCTTCTTTCTTAATAGATTATACATATCTATAACTATCCTCCCTGAGCTCTGCATTACCTCCATACATTTTGTTATTTGTGTTTTCATTTCCATTCATTTCAAAGTATTTTCTAATTTCACTTATGATATCTTCCTGATGCACTGGCTATTTAGGAGTGTATTTAATTTCTACACATATTCATATTTCCCAAATTTTCTTCTGTTCTTGATCTCTATTTTAATTTCCTTGTGTTTAAAGAACACACTATGTATGATTTCATTCCTTTCAAATTTATCGAAGTTTATTTTATGGCCTAGCATATAGTCTATCCTGGAGAATAGTGCATGTGTGCTTGAGAAGAATGTATATTCTGCTGCTGTTGGGTGAAGTGTTCTATAGCTATTAGGTCTAGTGAGTTTATCATTTTATTCAAGTCTTCTACTTCCTTATTGATCCTCTTCCTAGTTGTTTTGTTATTACTGAGAGTTGTATATTGAGTTCTCAGCTGAATTATTTAATTGTTTATTTCTCCCTCCTTTTCTGTCATTTTTTTTTCTGAAAATAAGATTTTTGGTTGATGAAGCTTACTTTGCAGCACTTTGAATATGTCATTCCACCATCCTCTGGTCTTTATTCTTTCTGATAAGTCAGCTGTCATTTTTATTGGGGTTCTCTTTTACTTGATGGGTCACTTTCCTCTTATTGTGTTCAAGATTTTTCTCTTTATCTTTGGCTTTCAACATTTTGAGTATAACTTGTCAAGGTGTAGATTTCTTCACATTTTTCCTATTTGGAGTTTATTGCATTTCTTGGATGGATAGATTGCTATTTTCCATCAAATTTAGGAAGCTTTTGGCCATTTCTTTGAATACTTTTTCTGTTCCTTTCCCTGTCTCCTCATCCTCTGCTATTCTTATTATGAGTATGTTGGTACATTCAGTGATGTCCCACATTTCTCTGGGGCCCTGTTAATTTTTACTTTTTCTCCTCTTTGCTCTCAGGTTATATAATCTCTCTTTATGTATCATAAAGTTTGCTGATTCTTTATTCTGCCACCACACATCTACTGTCGAGCTGCTGTAGTGAATTTTCATTTTGGTTTTTGTACTTTTTAACTGCAGATTTTCCATTTGGTTCTTTTTAATAGTTTCTCATTCTTTATTTATACTCTTTGTTTCAGAGTATAAATAAACCTTCCTTTAATTTAATTTAACATACCTTCTTTAAATTCTTTTGACATTATTTCCTGTAGATCTCTAAACATATTTATAATAGCTGCCTTGAAGTCTTTGTCTTTAAATGTACTCTTCAAGGGCAGTTTTTATTACCTGTTTCTTTTTCCTTGTGTATGTGTCACACTATTATGTTTCTTTGCATGTCTATAATTTATCTTTTTGGGTGAAAACTGGACATGTTAGACATCATAGCAACTCTGCATACTAATTCCATCCGGTGGTAGTAGTGGGGCACTTGCTATTGTTCTTAGCTTGTTCATCGGTTTCTTTGTTCAGTGACTTGGCTGACCTAATTCTGCATAGCCTATTCCCCCACTGTACAACCTCTGGTGTCACTGTTCAGGTTCCCCTCTCCCTCTTTTTTTTTCTTTAGTCTGCTATGTTGGGGTCACCCCTGTATCAGCATAAGCCACTTATTCATTCAAGGCTGTGCTTTAGCCCCTCGCTCATATTGGAGCCAGGGATTAGTACTCTGGGAGGTTCCTCTTTGATGGTTCCTCAGAGGATGCAGCCTTGAGCATGCTCAGTCTTACAGACTGATAAGGATGATTGTGACTATATTTTTAAGGCTGGCTTCCAGGGAGTTACCACTGGATCAGAGTAGCTTATTTTTTAGCCTGTTTATTGTTTGGCCAGAGGTTGTATTTAAATCCCTTATGACATTGAGAGGTCCGCCCTGTGTTGATGGGTCTGAGTGTGGCTTTGCGAATGCTTTCAACTCCTGCTCTGATTGCTCCTGTGCGAGTACACAATAATGTGCATGAACAACCTTTCCACCTCCAGAGTTGGCTGATATCATGGCTATCTCTGAATCTCTCCATTAAACTTTTGGCTGCTCTACCGTTTTACCTCTATCTTGGAGCTACCAACTCCCTCTTAATTGCTCTCATTCAAGATTTCCATCATTCTTGACAAAATCCAAAGGCATGTAGTTCTCCATACTCTGTCCCAAATAAAGGGTTCTCAGGTAAAGCTATAAACCTCCTTATCCTATAACCTGCCTTTCCCCTTGGGTAGAACTGTCACACCACTGCACTGGTGCTGCAGGTGGGGATTTATTTTTGACTGAGTGTCACCCTAACTCTATAAGTTTGGGTGGCATACCTGGTCTTTTTGGCTTGGCCCTATAATTGTGGAATTCCTACCCTATGAACAAGCTGAGGCAAAAAGACTGGGCCCCCAATATTCTTGGCATGCTGTGCCTGAAGCAGAGCTCCTATGCTATAAATGGGGGCTGGCTGGAGAAAAGAAGACCAGTCTTCTTGGTCACCTCTGTCTGAATAGACTTCTGCAACATAGGCCTGGGTAGGATGAGAAACACTGGCACTCTGACCCCCCTAGGTATAAATTGTGGCCATAGACTGGAAGCTGGAAGGATAAGAGCTCCCATCTTCTTGACTGCACATGATCATGGCATAGTTTCCATAAAATGAAGCTAAAGGGATGGGAAGAATGGTGGTAAAGAAGTGGGTCATACAAAGAAGTGGGGAATATGCCACAGACTCCTGCTGTTCTTTCAGAAGTTTTAGTAGATTTTCTATTTATTTATTCACCTTTATTTAGCTATAATTGACAACATTGTATACATTCAAAGTGTATATTATATGTGTACATATGCATACATAGTGAAATAATTACCACAGTCAAATTAACTAACACATCCATCACTACAAATAGTTACCATTGTTTTTAATGTGCGGTAAGAACACTTAAGATCTACTCTCTTAGCAAGTGAAATAAGCCAGTACAGAAAGACAAATACCGTATGACTTCAGTTATATGTGGAGTCTAAAAAAGTTGAACTCATAGAAACAGAGAGTAGAGTGGTAGTTACCAGGAGCTGAGGGGTGAGGGAAATGGGGAAATGATGATCAAAGGGTACAAACTTTCAGTCAGTAGATTTTCTTGAATGAAAATCTATTTTCTTAAGAATCTTAGGACAATTTATAGAGACTTTCATGACTGAGTTTTTTTTTTTTCCACAATTATTTTCCACCAGTTAAATCACTGTTTTTCTGGGAAGAGAGTCTGCCAACTTCCTTCCATAAGTCCTGTTTTTCTTAGGTTTTGGGTTTTTTTTTTATCCACTGCACATTTAAAAAAAAATTTTATTTTACTTTAATTCTTAACCTACCTTGAAAATTACTAGTAGATATATTTTACCTGTCTAGGATAAATTTCCAATTAGATTATTGCAGACAAATGTTTTAGCTTCTTTAAGCAACAGTTTAGGTTCAAAATAGAGACAAAAAAAGGTAAACCATTTCTACTGGCAGCACTTCATATTGGATAATTTACATTAGTAACTAAAGCTACACACATGATTCTTATCAGAACATGGCATCTGTCTCTTCAGACAATGAAAGTACCTTTTGGATGAGAATAATATATTGTGCTGCATCACTGGGTTTCTCATCTTAGCCCCTCTGTAAATCTAATTATGAAATATATGCAACAGTTGCTAACTCCCATTAATGGAAATGGATGCATCAATGACCCCCATTTTACCAAGTCTAAATAAACTAATACTCTATCTCTAAAGCACACCCAGGCTATTTAAACCTTTCTCCCCTGGCTAAGCATGAGAACAGTAAATTATCATAAATCAAAGCCTACGGATATATACATGACAATGGAAGCAAATTGTTAACGTATGAATATTTCCATTCTTTCCCCTCTCATTTCCGCAAAGAAGAATTTGCAAAGGATTTCTGTTTGGATATTCTGCAGTTCAGAATCAGGATGAAAAGTTGTACTTGTGGGCAACTAAGTACCTAAGGGAGGGGAAGAATTTTGAGAAAAAATTTGAAGAGATTAGTGAGGGACTATGTGAATGAGAGAAAAGAAATGGACAGAAGAGAGAGGAGTTCAAAGTGTTTCTATGGCTTAAAAATCTTCTTCATGGTATAGAAGGATCATATGTAAAGAATTTGAATTATTTTGAAATTGCTCTTTGGTCACCAGACTGTATCTTTTTGACCATAATTTCACTCTTATTCTGAATGACTGTTCACTGTTTCCAACAGATTTCCAAAGACATTAAGATTTAATTCAAATTATTATCAATAGCATGAGCTTAATTTATAAATTATTATTCTATGGGAAAAAAACCTTTGGTTGCAATATTTTTCAGACTGTATTGGTGTCCTGGTATTGAGAATTGCCATGAGAAATGACAAAAACAGTATTGTCTTTTGATCATTCCAGCTCAATGTAGACTATTTTTATAATCACAACAATATTCAAAATCCTAAACAATTATTTTATAAATTTGTATATATAAACTACTAGAGCTAAGATCCTCTGTACTGACTACTTAGATTTTGTATTGTGTCCTTAATGAGTTTGCATTTAAAATGCAGGCAATTGTTTACATATTACATTCTCTGACTTTTATATGTCATACATAAAATTCTTCTCACCATGGGGATTTTGGGTGGCAGGAGTGCATTGACTGTATAACATTTGGAAGTGAAGCATCTAAATTAAACAATTTTCCACAGCATGTAGATATTTCTAAATTAACATTTAAATGTAGATTTTTTAATAATGAGCTAGGCAACTTCTTTTTCTATGTATGGTAAACATTGTGGAGAGTTTAAATACATCAGGATAGTTTATGCTTAAGTTGATCCTAGAATATCTTCATCTATGATTTCACAGCATCTTTTGAATATGTTTTACTACGGTATACATTTCTTGGGGTGTGTGGGGGGAGTATAATGCATATATATGTGTTTGAAACACAGTAACCACTCCGTATATGTAAGTAATAAATGAGTGAATGAATAAGTGAATTCATGAATATCTGAATAATTCTAACTAAGATTGTATCCTATTTACTTCCTGACCCAGAGTTAGAACATATGCATTTTTTCATTTCTAATTGTACAAACACCAGCCACTTGTTAGAATGGCCTGCATGTCTTCTACTTCCTTCAGTCTTCCTCTGGAGTGTTCCTAGAGGACAGCTACAGGTTAAAGAACAGCTGAAAGGGGAATAGATAACATGTCTTATGTAGAAGGCAGGTTCAATATTTAGTACTGAATAAGGATTTGGAATCCATCCAGGAACATAGGAACTCCTGAGATAAGATACAAAATCTATTCTAGGATGAGAACCAGAAGAAATAACCAGACCACAATGAAGAGTCGGAAGTGTACACAGATGAAAGCCAAGGAGTCAAACTGAGCAGACAAAAAGAAAGGTCAGTAAGAGAAACAGTAAGTAGTTTTGGTTTTAAGGAATAATTAAAATTTAGACCTAACATTTAAGTTGTACAGACAAGCAAAGTGTCTAGTTAAAAACTTTTAGACATTCATTTCATATATTTAATAGACCATATGAAAGGCAGGATTTAACAAGGCCTTCCTGAATTTGTGCTAATAGCATTTCAATCTTTATGTTGAGTTGTATGAACAAAATAGTACAGTATTATTAGAGTATTTGTAAAAATAGAATTTAGAGTTTTAGTCATTTAATATAATGTTCATAAAATTCTACAAACTCAAAAAACAACCCATCCAGCAAAACAATTTAATACTTACAGATGTCAAGATTTCTAATTGTTTTGCCTTAAGGAAGAAAGTGGATTTCTTCTTACATCAGCTTCCCTGTTTTGGGCTGTAAAATTATCTATTATGCACTACATACTAAATTTGAGAAGCTCATGTGTTTTAGCATGAACTTTCCATATTATTTTTTTCTTTAATTATCAGTTTTCTTGTAGTGTTTACCATTCATTTCTGAAGTGAAATTAATTTTTCTCTTATAATTCTGGCAGATCTTTTATGATTCCACTTTAGAATTGGAAGCAACAACTATAATATCAAAGTAAATTTTTTTAAAACCCAATTTATAATAATTTTGTACTAGAAGTATATGTAATGGCACATAAAACCACAGCCATTGCTCTGCATAATTATACATTTTTTTGTAACTATTCTTAAATCAATGAAAAGGTATAATAGGTCAACAGAAATGTGTATAGTTTGTTGCTCAAACTCAGATCACAATGTAGGTGGAGTTAATCAGTGTAAGCAGTTACCAGTTAAGTCCTTTTTCTGTGCTTAGTCTTCTGTAAAAAACAAAGGCATGAAGCCATGTATGATTCAAAGAAAACACACGTACACACATACACACACACACACACACACACAACCTTGATGTACAATACCAAATATTGAAAATATATCCATATATTAATAAAAGACTTTTTTAAAAAGGAAGTCTGAGTGATGACAGAAACTTAACAATAACTCTTAATTTCTTACTTCAACTCAAAATGTGTCCAGAGCAAGTGTCTATAAAACCTTCTGAGAAAATATTTGTTTTTATTAAACAAATGAGTTAACAACTAAAGCTTCAGTTTTATGATGAACTAAATCAAACTCACTGAGAGAAAAACATCAGAATATGATCTTAGATCACAGATTAATTCGCTTCTTTGATCTTTAAGTGCCCACTGATTTAATTTGAATGTTTCTGTATCTCCTAATTGAAAATCTAGAGATACTATCTGTAATAACTTTCTACCTAATTTATAACAAATCCAACTTCTCCATGCCTCAGTTTCCCTACATCAGAGGCCAAGATTGTATCTCTTCTGTGACAGAAATGAGGGGAAGATTAATAAAAAATATTTGCTGTCGGCCGGGTGGTGGCTCACGCCTGTAATCCTAGCACTCTGGGAGGCAGGAAGATCGCTTGAGCTCAGGAGTTAGAGACCAGCCTGAGCAAGAGTGAGCCTCCCGTCTCTACTGAAAATAGAAAAAATGAGCGGGACATTGTGGCACACGCCTATAGTCCCGGCTACTCAGGAGGCTGAGGGAGGAGGATCGCTTGAGCCCAGGAGCTTGACGTTGCTGTGAGTGAGGCTGACGCCACAGCACTCTAACCTGGGCAACAGAGAGAGATTGTCTCAAAAAAGGAAAAAAAAAAGAAAAGGAAAGAAAAAAAAGGAAAGGAGAGGAGAGGGGAGAGGAGGGGAGGGGAGGGAAGTGGAGGGAAGGGAAGGGAAGGAAAAGAGAAGAAATATTTGCTGTTGTCCACGATGGGATTCAAGAGATCTTGCCTCACCTCCCTGGAGGACAACCATAATTAAAACCAGGGAAAGATAATGGCACTAAAAAGAGACTAAAGCACCCATCCTGTCTACCCCAAACCAAACTCATGCTACTTAGGCACTATTCTAGTCGACAACACATCACAGTAACAAGAACAATTTTCATAATCCCTTGTTTGCATGGCATTTTGAAAATGACAGGCCATATCACATATATTATTTGTCCCCGCGACCTCTCCCTGTGACACGGAAATCGTTGGTACCATTTTACATTGGGACAGCGCTGGATTAAGCCCTGTGAGCAAAGTCACAGAGTGACAAGGACAAGATTTGCCCCCAGCCCGACCCTCCCGCTCCAGGGTCTGAAAGAAACGTGTTCTTACCACGAGAACTGGCTATTTGGAAGCGTGTCCTCCCGCAGTGTCTCGCTTCTCCTCACGCCCACCGCCTCCTCACAGAACACCGAATGGGAAAATGGACGCGCCCCTGCCCCGCCCTGCGGACCGCAGAGGAGCCACTTCCGGTCAGGCAGGTCAGGCGCCCGTGGCTGGGCGCCAAGAGTGGCTTCGGACCTGCCGCCTCCGCCCGCTCCCGTGGCAGCGACCTGAGGTATTCTGGCCGGAACTGCGGTCCCACAGGGAAGGGCTGGGCGTGACCTGTCTGAAATGGTCCGCCAAAGTCTTCGTTTAGCTCTCCTGACCGTCTTTCTCAACGAAACCCTCCTGTAACATTTATTCCTTTTTAAAAATTTTTTTAAACTTTTTAATTTATTTTATTTTTTAAATTTTTATATATTTTATTTTATTTCAGAATATTATGGGGGTACAAATGTTCAGGTTACATACATTGCCTTTGCCCCGCCGGAGTCAAAGCTACGAGCCTGTCCATCCCCCAGACAGTGCGCCCCGCACCCGTTAGATGCGAATATATCCCTCCCCCATCTCCTCCCCGCTCCCACCTGCCAACCCCTGATGGATGTCACTACCATGTGTGCATTGTGCAACAGCTTTCTCGGCCTGCACTCCGATCGTTTCATTTCTACACTTTGTGTACCTGAACTAAATCCCCAACTGGGTTAACTGGAGCATTGTGTTTTCCCACTTTCTCTCACCACAAATCTGTAACGATGAGAGAGTCATTTAAAAAATGCATCAGGTCTATAAATGCCTTGTTTTTGTGAAAACACGTTTAATTTTAACAGGAGCCGTGGTTCTCAAAGGGGGCAGTTTTGCTCACCACCACCACAACCACCACGATAAGCACATTTGGCTACATTGTTTGGTTGTCACGCTGGGGAAGGGCGGTGCTACAGAGATAGTGTTAAACATACAATGCACAGGACAGCCCTCCAAAACAAAAAAATTGTCTGGCACAAAATGTCAATAGTGCCAGTTTGAGAAGTCCTGGATTATGGAAATACCTGTTTGTCATTACTGGCTTTCCCCTAATCCCCAAAAAATCTCTGGTAAATTAGAAGCACATTTAAACTTCAAATACTTGCAGACCAACTAATCAGAGTCCTAACTTTACTAAAAATATTTCTTTGCTTTATACTTTAAAAGACTAAGCCAAATGAGTTTTTTGGTTTTTTTTAAGGAAAAAAAAAACTCACATCAGCAATTTTGGTATAAAAAAGCAGTCCGATGTCTAATCATTCCTAGCCCTCACACGTTATACATCGACAATACGCTATAATAGAGCTGATGTATAGAATAATTAACCTGGAACACTTCAAGAGAATCAGTTAACAAGAAAAGAGTCACTTTTAGCAGTGCTGTCTCATTATGAAAATAGAGACATTGAACATTACAGTCATGAAAGATTTTCAGTAATGCAAGTTGAAATAAGAGAGACTTTTTCTGGTAAGAGTGTTAACCAGAAAAATCAATTTGTCAGGACATCCAAATCTCAGTAATCAAGGTTTCAATTAGTGTCTATGACATTTAATCCATAAATCTTATCTCAGCATAAGTAAAAATGATAGTGTCAAAAGAGCTCTTAAAACATTACCCAGAAGCAGTTGCCCTACCTTTGCAGGTACATAGTAGTCTATCCAAATTTTAAATCTTTGGAGAAAGACATTGTAAAAATTCTCATTCCTATTACTCTTTGTAATAACAAATTTCATTAAAAGACTGGAAATTCTTTTCCTTTTTTTATTTCCAAATTGTACACTTCACAAAAAAAGAGAATAATTGATTGCAACTTTCTCTGTACTATGATGCTTTAAATAAAAGTATATGTGGAAAAGTCTGTGTTTCATAAATATGCCCAACACCAAAATACACTTATAAGAAAACAAAAGTTAAGGTTTTTTAAAATATATCTTACTTTTTTCAAAAGATTTATTTTTATAGCATAATAGATAAAATATATAACAAAAATTCATATGAGGCACAATGGAAAATATACTATTTTCTGAAAGTTCTATATGTTTTAATCTTTATACATTTTTAAGAAGTTTTCATCTTCATATTTTGAAGAAGCTTTTAGGCCTTTTAAGCTGCTTTGAATTTTAAAAGCTATCAAATTTTCCAAAAAAGGCAGCAAAACTTTGCTTAGAGCAATATGTTTATTGCAGAACCTTTGCTAATGATTTGTGGATTTAAATGACATATCACAGGTAACATTTACATGGTAATTAACTAAACTATATAAAATATTCCTTTCTTTAATTTTAGTAGCCATTATCTTTTTTGTTAAATCAAGTAATATATTACTTGCCTACTTTTTTTCCCAGATGGAAAGATAAACAGAAATGTGTGGAAACTAATCTATTCCATAAGTTCTGAATTTTTGCTTATTATTTCATGAAGCCCACCGTGGCATAGCACATTTTTGACATTTTCCAGCATGTAATTTCAATTACAATGTTATGACTATTGCAATTGGCATTTGAGAAACTGCATTAAAATGCAGATAATTTTTGGACCACACAAATATATTTAAATGTCATACTGTAAAGGAAAAATTTCCTTGGAATTAGTGTTTGATGAATCCCAAGTGATCACCCCCACCCCCGAACCTTACATCATTTTGTGTCACCGATTCCAGTGGCATTTGGTTTCTCCTCCCCAAGCTCTCCCTAACTCTGCTTTGTTTTCTCTACATATTTCCATTGTGCTGACTACAAGATTCAGGAAAATAAATGATCCTTTTGACTAACATATGAGCAAGAAATAAAAAGATAATTTAAATAGGTTTTATTTAAGTAAACAGACCTGCATTAATTCCAAAATATGAACAACACATATAAAATTATTTCTGTTCCAAAACATCCATTTTCTTTCAAGTTAAACAGAATAATAACATTTGCTGTGAGAATATGGACAGACGTACATTCTTTTTCTGGAGATGGTGTGATAGTTTTCTTAGTTTCAACCAATATTTCTTAAATACACTATTGACATTTGCTACCAGATAATTCTTTGTTGTCAGAGTTGTCCTATATATTATAGGATGCTTAGCATGATCTCTGGATTCTACCTGCTAGTTGTCAGTTACATCTTCTCAGACATAAGAGGCAAAAATCTCTCTAGACAATAATTGTCAAATGTTCCCTGAGTGGCAAAGTTGTCCCTGGGTGAGAACTATTGGTTTGAACAGGTATATCCCTGAAAATACATTCATTATTTAAAAAGGTGGGAGGGAGGAAGAAATAAAGGAAAAAAGGGGAGGGCAAAGAAAGAGAGAAGAAAGGAGATAGACACAGACAGAGGTGAGAGATAGGGAGATACAGAGACACAGACAAAAATCTCACCACCGGAGCATTGCACGCTTTCTGTCTACTGCCTACATTTTTATGAGTTCTTGCCAAACACATATTTAATTAGTTCTGATATCCAACAAGTTTGGATAATAATATCACAGGTTCTAGAGTCTGGCTGAAGATCAGATTCCAGTTCCAGTATATGCCAGTTTTGTATTTCTTTGATCTGGGAAATATATTTAATTTCTCTAATCCTCAGTTTCCTCATTGATAAGCAGGAGATTACAATATTATTGGTACATGGAGTTATAAATGTGTTAATGCTTATAAGTTCTTAGTAGGATATAAGATAAACTCAAAGCTGTTTCTTATATATATCTCAGCATCTACTTCATTATCACTGATGAGGCAGAATCCTATTTTCAAAAATAAAATTCTATATTTGAAAAATAAATATATACAATTAGGGAGAAGATAAAAATGATTAAATATTAATGTTTTCCAATATTACTAAGAATAAGAACTCTTTAACTCTAACAGACCCATCATATTGATTTATAGTTTTAAAAGTATTTATCCACATAAGGAAATCTTCATTTACTTTCAGCTGTTTTTGTGGGGGGCAGTGTGAAACCTTAGTTGGGTCTGCTCTTTATAAGATAATTTTTAGAGCTAAGATAGGTATTTTTCTTGTAATTTACAATATATTTCTTAACTCTAAGGACTCAACACTAGAAATAGAATTCTTTAAGCAGTGACAGTAATGACCTATGTTAAAAATATTTTAAGTGTTTTTAAACTATTTCATATTCCAACAAAACATTTTTCCACCAAGAAATATCACTGTAACACACTTGTTTACTTGGCCCTCACAACCCACGAAATTGGATTTCTAAACTAAAGTCAGCTAAATACTCTCCAGCAGGGAATGCCCTGAATATGTGCTTATATAAAACACTTACCCATCTGTGTGTTCCGTAAACAGAATACAATCTGTAAACTATCAATTCAAGCATTCAAGCAATTTGTATCAATATATTCTATTAAGTGTATACTCTTAGTGAACCAGTAGCATCATCTTAGAAATTCAATATTGAAAATGATTATTTTCACTTGGAATGGAGACAGATTAAATTACAAAATAATACACAGTAATAATTGTAAATGTAAAGCCATGTAGGACAGTTATACAGACATAAATATACAAATTAATTCAGAAAACAGATGTTGAATGCCTACTATCTGTCAGTATTGTAGACACCTGTGTATAATTCATTGAACAACAATGAAACTATCCTTGTAGAATTCACCTATATATTTATACCTGTTGGGTGACTTATATGTTTTCTTTTTCTAATAGAAGTTATAAGCTATTAAAGACTGGTCACAAAGTGAAGGCCTTCTTCTTTTATACAAATCATACATTTGAGAAATTCAATTCACTCCTACTTTTTATAATATGCCTTATTTTTTCAAAAATAATTTAATTATCTATTCTGAATCTTTTGTCAACAGAAATTTTTCAGCCTAAAGCATTTTACCAGTATTAATTTTGAAATTACAACAAATAAATTTCCAAATCCAACGTAATCTCAAGTAAAGTTTTTGAAGAGATGGCAGGAACCCAAAGAAAAGCAATGAACTTAATTTTCCTTAGCGACCCTCTTGTCTAAGTTAACCAAGTTAGACTGAAGCATGTACACTTCATTCATCCTTTCAACAAATATTTATTAAATGCCTCCCCTTTTGTGGCTATTTTAAATAATAGCCATGGGAAAAAAGAAGAATGAATTTCTCCATAACTACCTATCTCATTACCATAATTTAAGACTGTATACAGCTTTTAAAAAATGATTCGCTTGGAGTATGTGAGGTACAGAATTCTTCATACAACTTGAACTAAGGAAGCTAGAAAAAAAATAGTAAGAGATGTAGAATGTCACTGGATACTTCTCCAAATCAGCAAGTAGACCAGGAAAAATTCCTGTAGTTCTAACACAAGCCCAGGAATAAGCATCCTCTAAGTGTTGACGCAAATCATGTGACACAGGGATGACTAGGTCAAACTCTGAGTGCTGGTAAAGCCTGATGAGAGACATTTTTTTGATGATAGAAATTCTTGTATTTCTTAGAAAAAGATTACATTTGCTGTTGACTATTTCGTAACTGCATAAATTTAATATTGCGTGAACTTGATCAGGTCCCTCAAAGCTACCTTATTTTCTCTAAACTCTACTGCAAATGCTAGAAACATCTTCATTAGCATGAATTTATCAAAAAAACCTAACATCTACCACACATGGTAAGCATGGGATCTTGGAATGAAGCCAAAATATCTCTAATCTTTCCCGGCCAAGAGGTTTCCTATGTATCTGCAATGTTATATGTTACAATTCTCACCACTCTAGAATCTACTTGCTTCCTTGCAGCTATTCCTCAGTCATCACTGGATGGTAAGTCAAGTTTAATCTTTGCTGAATACTTTCTGGTTCTCCCAGGAGGTAATTCCTTTCTCAGGAGGTAATCTACTTTTTTTTTTTTTATCTCACTTTCTTATACCTCCTGGATGTAACCACTTTTACTTATTCTTGTACTTCTTGGAGGTTACGGTGAGCAACTATATTATTTCACCAAAGGCTTGCTTTATATAAAGTCTTTCTCAAAATACCACACTATCTGTCTGTTTCAGTAAAAAAATGTGTTAAGATTTTCCCTGATTTGTTAACACTATCCTATCCATCTATAATATTCTCTTTGCTTTCTTCCCATTGTTCAAAAACAGCATTCCAATGCCTCTTGCCAACTGAAATCCATTTTCCATCAGTCTTCCATAGTTATCCAATCTCCATAGTGACCTTTATCTCAACTCTTATGATAGTTTGTGTACATGTCATTAAACAAATGCTTATCAAGGTAATGTTATGAGGTTCTGTGCTAGGTGATATATCTAATATTTGATAATGTATCAATTTATCAAATTTCTTTCATAGTTATGCTGAGATATACATATTAAAATTTCTATTGTTTATTCTTTCTAATGCATATCTTCTCATATACTACCTAAAGTAAATTTCTTTGAGTATAATAATCATGTACTATTATTTCCTCATAACATCTTATCCTAACCTTGGCCCCAAGTATATATTTAAAATGCTTATATGAAAAATATTTAATGAAACAGAATGAATATTTGGCATTTAATTTCTGTCTTGTGTAGAAAAAAGAAACTTTAGAATTAAGAATACACAAACTGTCTCTAAATCAAGATACTCTTTATAATTTTGGAAACTACTCATTCAATTAAAAATGTTTATAATGGACTAGACCCTCAGACTCTGTTGCCAAAAATGTCCTGTGTTTTAGCTACACAGTTTCCAATTTGATATTAAAGAACAGAAACTGCACAAAGTTTCTCTCATAAGTGAGTGAAAGGAGATAATTTTGGGGTAACACCAAAATAAGAAATGTGCTAGCAGGACATACCAACCACTCTTTAAGAGCTGATGCACTTTCAGAGAGAGGAAACTGAGTCTGTGGAAGCAGCCCCAGGAGCGGAAGCAGAAGTTGTATTATTCCTGCCACTTATACTTCCTTTGCAATCAAAAATGCCTTTTTACAGTAAAAAACAAAAAAGAAAGAAAGAAAAAGAAAAAAGAAAAACTAGTGCTTCCCTATGTCCACTGCCCTACTCAGCTACTGTGGGACCACCTAAATGGTTTGTGCAGACCAACCAAAGAACCCACCATGACTTACATCAATATTTATTAGGTTATTAAGTATGAAGTGTCTGATTTCCTTAAGTACTAAGTTTGACAGTTGATATCTCTGACATTTCACTTTGATATTTCTTGTTTTGTTTTTATTGTGAAGGTACATCCTCATTCTTCCAAAAGCACAGTTTGGCTTGTGATTATCTTTCAAATTTTTTTAGAGCAATTTTTGTGAAACCACGGATAAGTAAAAACTTTGTGTTATTTTTGAATATGAGTTCCATCAGGGAACAAATGCTGCACAGACAGCTTAAAATATCAACAAAGTGTTTGGGAAGGATGTGGCTAAGGAATGCATAGTACATTGATGGTTTGAGATTTTAATCTTAAAAATGATCCACACGGGCAACCTGAGACCACGGTGAATAATCATGAGCTGAAAGCTATAGTGGAAGTGAATCCATCTCAACCTACATGTGAATTAGCAGCAAGGTTTAACATTGCTATTCCAACAATATTGGACCATTTGAAACAAATTGGTATGGTAAAGAAGCTGGATAGATGGGTTCCACATGAATTAAATTAGTGTCAAAAGAGAAATCGTCTCAAAGCTTGCCTTTCTTTACTGTCACGACATAAAGGTGAACCATTTCTACACCGTGTCGTTACATGTGATGAAAAATGGATTCTTTCTGACAATGTGCAAACATTCGGAACAATAGCTGGATAAAGATGAAGCGCTGAAACACATTCCAAAACCAAATATCCATCATAACAAGTTAATGGTGTCTGTTTGGTGGTCCGGTGCTTGTGTTATCCACTACAGCTTCATGAAACCTGGTCAATTAATTACAGTGGATGGCTACTGCAACCAGTTGGAGAAAATGATGAGGATGCTTGTGATTTAAGCAGCTGAGATTGGTCAACGGAGACAGGCCAATCCTCTTGTAAGAAAACGCTTGATCACGTGTCCACAAACAATGCTGCTCAAAGTAAAGTATTGGACTTGGAAACTCTCTGTCATCCACTGTATTCTCCAGACCTTGCACCAACTGACTACTTCTTCCAGGTTTTGGACCACTTCTTGCAAGGAAAAATATTCAATTCTTAGCAAGCTGTGGAAAATGCCTTTGATGATTTTATGACCACTTGCTCTCCAGGCTTCTTCACTGCTGACATAAACAAGCTACCATTAAGATGGCAAAACTGCGTTAATAGTTTGGGCTCATACTTTTATTAATTGTACTGCTTCTTATTTGAGATATAATAAACTAAACTTTTGATTTGAAATAAGACATTTCATATCGAATGACCTAATAATATTTTATGCCTATTTTGGTTTTTTTGTAACACCACAAATGAAATACCATTAATATGTAATGCAATGTTGCTTTAGATTTACCTACATATTTACTAACATCTTTGCTTACCATTCCACTTGCATGACAGGAGAGCTAGCTGAGATTACTCTCCTTTCATCTGAAGAATAGCCTTGAAACATTTCCTTTAGTGATGGTCAGTTGGTGATAACTTTTCCTAGTCTGGGTTTAAACGCAAATGTCTTTACCCTGTAAATAGCTCAGAGATGAGAGGAATAGGGTTACTGTGGGACATATGCAAAGACAGATCAATTTTACTTGCCAGGAGTTTCTTCTCCTTGTCATAACAGAAGGATATTGTCCAAGACCAAGAGGGCTATGGAAATGCTCTCGTATCCCCTCTTTTATATACAATACCTAATCATGTTGGCCAAAGTTTTTCAAATGTATCTTTTATTTTAAGCTGCTATCATTAGATTTGTATTAAAAATGCTATAGACAATGACTAGTCACAAGTGATCACTTGAACTTACATTGCAATATTGCCAAGAACTTTTGTCAATATGAATTTAAACTGTCTCTTATTTTAGGGGAGAAAATGCCAATGTGCTATATAAATGTATGCCTGGTCAAAAACATTTTAAAAGACTGACCCATTTAATCAATTATGGAATAAATCTAATGTCTAACTATTCGAATAAATTCCTTAAAGGGGACCATTAAAAAAAAAAAAGCAACAAAGAAAAAATAACCTGCCCTAATCAATTTACGTATCTCCCTATAAGTTGATTTCCAAGTTTCTCTTTTCTTTAATGGATGAAATGCCTCATGCCCAGAGGGCACGGAATTCTCTTTGCTGCTTGTTCAGCAGTCGGCATCTTCTCAGAGTTCAGCCTGAAGTGTCCCAGTCAGAAAAACGGGCCACTGCGGAACCGCAGACAATCTAGAAGATTTTAATTTATACCGGCATTCATTTTTTTCTTGTGTTGTTCAAATGCAGCCAGTAAGAAACTACTAAAAAGGTGAGAGTGCAGACAAGGGTAGGATCAAGGGATCCCCTACCAAGAATCTAAACAGGTCCATTAAATCATGGAGCAAAAATGTATTTCTTATCCTTAGCTTCTTACGTAGCACCTATAGATATAAATTTTGTTGAAGTTAAGTTAATAATAATATTTGTTAAGTTAATAATAATTATGAATAATAAATTTCCTTGCAGATACTATGAGGCATGAGAAGTACAAATGTAATGAGGCAGACCAGTAAATACCAAGTTTTGAGAAACTCTGTTGCCATTTAAATTTGAATATGTGAAATTGATAATAATATTATCTATCATTCAGATAATACTGAGTTTTCCCCATGCACTATAAGCTATTTTATCTGCATTATCACTAACTATCACACTAGGTAGTCAAAATAACATTACTGTCCATGCAATAAATGAGAAAATCAAGATTTGAAGCTACGTGTCCAAGGTTTCTACATCCACGGGCTTCTGACTGAGTTCAGCCAGCTGGAAGCAGTGACTGGAGAGAAAGAAGACATGGAACTTTTCCTTTCTGTCACTACCTTTGTCAGCATCTGGCATCAGCTGCACCTCCTCCATGGTTCCATTAGTAGATGTCATGAGACAAACAGGCACCAATACTACAGATTCTTCCCCCTCTCCAGCCTGGTGATGAGTGGCTTCCTACTGTTGGTGATGTCTAGGAATTTCACTATTTATTGTTGACTTTTAAGCTTTTCCAACAACTGTGTAAAAATTGTCTGCCTTAAATTTTCCCTATTTAAATACTCGGAGTGATTTCTGTTATTCTGTTTGGATCCTGACTAAAACACCAATGATCTTTATATCACATCATACTATTTCAAATATAACCTTGCAAAACTGCTAATATCACTTTGTCATTTTTTGTTTACAGCCTATTTTCTCCTCAGCTGTGAACATCTTGAGATGAAAGACAACATAATTTAATGTCTGAATCTCCCTCACCCAGAACATGGGCAAATACTTTACAGATACTCATGAAATACTTTTTGAATAAATGAAGAAATGAGTGAGTGAATGTAATACTACAATAAGATATGGATAGGCAGATATGAAAAAGGCAACTTAGTTCAAAAAAATTTTTTTCTAGATGAAAGATACCTGGACTGAGCCTCCAAAGTTAAGTAACCATTTTTCTGGGTACACAGAAACAGTGTCTCATAGTAAAGGTGTTTCAAGTAGTGAGAATGAGATAAACAATAACACAATGCCATTGAATGATTGATACTAATCTAGAAAATTTTGGTTCAGCTGCAAACTAGCGTGCATAAGAAGAAAGGCTGGGAGATGAGATGAGAGAAATAAAGAACTTACATATGTCTTGCTGAGGAGCTTGTAATTTACTCAATAGGTTTAAACAAAGGATTGAATATTCAATTTGCACTTTAAAAAAGATATTTTTTTCTGTCTAAATAGATTATGGATTGGAATGAGCTAGGACAGGTGACCAAGGTAAAGTAATATGATTATTACCTTACTTTATCAAACTTTTATTATAAGCAAAACTAAGAGCAGTTTAGTTGGGCAGAAGCAGGTGGATTCTAGATTTAGTTAAGAGTGAGAATAATTTGAACTTTGTAGCTTTTTTAGGTCAGATGAGGGGAAAGAAATATTCCAATATGATTTAAAGAGCCCAGTTTGGGTCACTATATGGATTATGACATAATAAGACAGACTGAAGGAATAGAAGGCTAGGGTAAAATATGATGAGTTCAGATTTGGACATGAGTTTGATATGCCTGTGGGACATAGGAGACAATCAGAAATACATATCTGGATCTCAGGAGAAAAGGAAATGTGGAAGTAAGAGTCATGGAAAAGTAGGTTATAACTAAAGTGAATAGGATGACTCAGAAAGATAGTAAAGTAAGAAAAATAAGGCCAAAAATGGCCTCCAGGGAAGAGAACAAAAGCTTGGAAGTAACTGTAATAAAAAGAAGTGTTGTAAAGCAGAATTCGCAGGTGGCCATAGTGCTCAAGGCAATTCAAGAGATAGTATAGTACGGAAAAGGGGGAATGGGCAGTTAAAATGCTCTATTGGACAAAAAAGATTACAAAGCATTCGTTCTGAATAAAAAATAAAAATATTGTGTGTAAGCTTTTTTTTTTCCAGGAATCTTTGCTGTGAAAGCAATGAGAGACCTGTCAGTTCCTGAGAGTAAAGACCTCCTTATATTAAAAGAATGACTTACTACAGGGCCCCTCATTTAGCCCAGGCTTCTACAAATAAATGTGAAAAAATGTCCCAGACAGTATGTGTTTTGAAGTGTTTCTACTTCTCTTCTTCATGAGCTGACATCAGAATTCTCAATATAGACCAGGGAAAGGGCTGAGCACCCTTTGGGTTATCATCATTTGGGTAGTGACAGAGCATTCAAAACCAAGGTGAATAAACTGTGAAAGACTACTGTTATTGCTAATTCATTGTCTACATTTTGGCAAGGCATGTAGCCTACTGTTCCTCTCTATAGGGGTGGAGAAGAAAAGACTAATCTAAGTTGGTAGAAAAATAAGACACAGCAATAGACTGTTGTGGTTAGTATATATAGTATTGATCCAAAGTGAATGTGATTTTATTTTTTAGGTTGACTCAGTGCTGTTTTCCACAACTATAAAAGAAGAAAAATCTATGTGTATTTTGGGTCCCCAACTCATTTTTTAAATATAATGAAAGAAAATTAATTTTCAGCCATTAAGTCTTCTACAACTCAATTACAGACCAATTGCCTCAACATTCAGACATGCTAAGCTAATCATTTATTTAAAAGAACACATTTTTCTTGAACATAGAAACCAGTCATTTCAGAAGATTCCTGTTTCACAAGATTTCTCCAAACACTCTTTCTTTAATGTGTCATACACAGGTTCATGTATAAGTGGACATAGATGTTTGAACTTCTCAGACCAAAACATGACTTACTCCTACCTTTTTTGTATAGCAATATGTAGTGAGGAAATTGGCCTCAGGCTGTGGTTAAGTTGCCAGTGTACAACTGCCATGCAGGGTTTTAAAACAGACAAAATGGCAGTGTACAAACACCCTGATTCAGAGTGTCAGCTCCTGATCAATAAAGTTGAGCTAAAGCTGAACTCACAGAGCTGGACAGGACCATATGTTCAGCATCTATGAAGCTGAAAAAGCTCCCAGAGAACCTGCCACTGATCAATTTCTACAAATGGTGGTACATCTTGAATGGATTATACAAGTGTCCTTAACTTAGATTATACAGGCACAAGTTAAAATATACATATATTATAGCAAATGACCTTTTAAAGGATGTCTTGACCATCTCCTAAATAAATTTGAAGCTCTTAGTACAGGGCTCGTGTCTAGTATAACAGTGCCTCCTCATGGGTCCCAGTATGACTCAGTCCACAGTAGAGAGCTAATAAATTTCTCAGGCTGACTCTTGGTTGCAGGCAAATGTTCCTTAGTCTAACCCTAAAGCTGACTGCAATTTCTTTTGAGTTTGAGGAGAAAGCAAGGTTGAGGACATGCACACCTTCACTTTCATTCTTTACTTGAGTGTTGGGAAAACAGGATGCTGTGGATAGACAGACAACAAGGGAGATTGTCAGGGTGGCAGTCTGACCTTGGTTCTTGGTGTGCTCTTCGCTGAAGAATGACCAGACACACCAAAGTGTCAAGTCTGGAAAAATTGCCAGCAGAACCAATGTGACAGTGTAACCCCAGGCAGGAAGCAGTTCACAGGAACAGTTCTTTATTTTAGAACAAAACAGGTCTGTCTCCACAAGTGGAGAGAAACAGGCTGGCTGGCTGGCTGGCTGGCTCACTCACTCACTCGCTCACTCACTCACCCACTTTCTCACTCTCTGATTTCTCAGATTCCTTCCTTTTATTAACCCAGTCTGGTAGAGAGCTGGGTTGTTATCAAATGATCAACAGGTGTCCTGCATATAGCAGCTCTCTCTCTGAAAGCCCATGGAGGGGGTGGGGTGAACCACAATGCAGATTCAAGCTAATGGCATAATAATTACCCTTAGGTTACTCTAAGTCACTTTCTGAATCCTATCCTGCCTAGGCTGGGGAATTTCCAAAGTGATAAAGCATTCCCTTCTTTCCCAGGTGCAGCAGTTGCTCGGGATAGGATTAAGGGTGGGACAACATAAAAACGAAATGTCTGCCCTTATCCTTCCCAGGTGCAGCAATTGCTCAAGACAGTGCCAAAGCAGGGTACTTTTGTCCCTAGAAGAGCCAGATCCTAACTATCTACCTAATGACAGAAGATTTGTACAACTACAACAATAAAAAATCTGGAATGTTATCTCATGTCACATATTAGTCTCAGAGTTCTAAAGTGAAAGAAAACAAAACAACAAATGCATTCAAACACTCAGAAATCTAAATTTAAGCTTGTTACTAAAACTATGTATGGTATTTTCTCATGTTTTTCTTGCAAATAATTGACATCAGACTGTATTCCCTTTGGAGAAATAAGTATTTTCTACTTTTAAAAATTATCAATTTAATTATCATTCAAGGTATTCAATTTTACACTGTTACAATTAACTATTCGAGCTTTAGCTCTTTCCGATTATGATTATTCTCAATGAATCCAATGTTAGTAACAAAGCTCTTTTTTACCCTCTTTTGTAGAATAGTTCGTGCAAAGGATATAAATCAGAAGTATTCCTGATATATTTAACGAACAGCAAGAAAGCTAAGATACTCAGAGTAATTCGTAATTATGGGGTTAGTAAACAATAACTGGAGAGAGGTCAGACAAATAAGTGACCAGGTCATATAGGGCTTCATACGTCATTGGGAGGCTTTATACTTTATTTTGAGTGTAATGTAGAGCCCATATACTAAGTTTTAAACAAATAGTGGTATGTACTAATATAATCTGATTCAGGTTTTTGAAGGATTACCTGGATTCTTTGTTGAGAATAGAATATAGTATGGCAATGTTGGAATAAGGGAGACCAGTTATATGGTTATTACAGTCAACCAGGTACAAAAGAATTGTGGTTTGAACCTAGACAGTAGCAGTAGAACTGGTGAAAAGTGACAGCATTTGGAGTATATTTAAAAGGATAGATAATAATATATACTGATGAATTTAGTATGGTGAATTAAAAAGAAAGAAGTCAAGGATCTCTCTAATATTTTTAGGGTAAGAAAGCAAAAAAGTTGCCACCAACTGAGAAGAAAAAGCTACAAAATAATAGTTTTAAGGGAGAGTAAAGATCTTTGGATGTGTTGGGTTTGAGGTATCTATATATTAGAAGTCCAAGTGCAGATACTGAGTAGACAATTTGGTGTAAATATTTAGAGTTAGAGAGCAGTCTGGACTGGAAAAAAAATTGAGAGTCATTGGCACATAGATAAGAGTTAAAACCATAAGAATAAGTGAGATCATGAAGCAAGTAAATTGAGAAGAGAAGGCAGTCTGGACAGAGGTTGCTTAAGGAGAAACAGATAAATACTAAAGGAGATGGAAAAGGAGCAATCAGTAAGCTAAGAAGAAAACCAAGAGAGTGTGGTGGTGTCCCGAAAGGCAAGTGAAGAATATGAAACAATGAGGAGGAAGTGATCAACTGTGTCAAAAACTACTGATAGAGAAATTAAAAGGAAAATTTTTAATTGACCAGTGGGTCGACCAATACAGAGGTTATTGGTGACTCTGTTGAGGCAGCTTCAGTGGAATGGTTGAAATGAAAGCCTTATTATACTATGTTTAATAGAGACCAAGAGTAGGAGAAATGGAGACAATGAATAGAAGAGAAGAAATAGCACAGAAGATGGCAGGGGAAGTGATGTCAAGACTCTATATATCAAGTGGAGAGAAAAGCAAGAGCAAGATTTGAGACCGGAACTGATGAGATCTATGGTTGGCCTCAAATGAGACTATAAGTAGTTTATTTATAATAACAAGTCTGAATGTAGAGTGTGTAGGTGCAGATGTCAAAAAGTGGGTATGTATAGTGGTGGGAGTCAGTACAGATGTTCTTCTGATTTCTTCATTTTTTTTGGCCATGTGGGAAGTAAAATCATCAATTGAAAGTGAGGACAGGTAAGGAAGAGTTGGTTTGAGAAGATGTGAAATAGATTTCAAGGACAATAAATTAACTAGAAATGTATAATATAACTGGCTGGTAACATTAAGGTCCAAATTGAGGTTTAAGGTCATGAATTCAAAGCGAAACTAGTCACCAAGGTTATTTGCTTCCCTTTAGCCAGGTTCAGCTATACAGGTAGAAGAACCGATTATGTGGAGAGTTGGATTTAATTAGGGTTTTGGCTTTGCTAGGAGAAAGAAAGTAGTTAGGGATTTGGGGAACAATGTAGGGGAATGATCAAGTGATAGACTATGAAATTTAAGACAATTAGGGAGGGAAGTAAGAATATCAAGGGTGGTTAAACCTGGGGAAAGTTGGGAGCATAAATGGATGGAATGTTTTGGTGCATTTTTGGGGGTGGAAGTGTTAGAGACAGTAAGCTAGAAAATTAGCTGGTAGTAGTCAAAAGAAAGGGTTGCATAAAATTGAAATGATGCAGAGCTTGCAATGATTATCAGTGACAAAGTCTGGACTCTAGAGAATGATAATTAGTGTGAGTAGCTGAGGTTGAGTAGAGGAATTGAGACACTGCAGTATTGGAAACATTATCTAAAAGTACATTGAATTTGCCAAGAATTAAGAGAGAAGTAGTGTTGGAGAGAGAGCTACAATAATTGAGAAAGAAGAGGGAATGACTTGGGTATCAGTAGATGATGTTATAACAGCAATGATGATCAGTGGATAAGATAATCTAATGGTGTGAGTTCCAAAATT
>CAUYSK010070283.1:0-16300 GCA_963575035.1 Avahi laniger | reverse complement strand
TTTTTCCTTTGGGTAGATGCCCAGTAATGGGATTGCTGAATCAAATGGTAGTTCTCCTTTTAGCTCTTGAAGGTATCTCTATATTACTTTCCACAAGGTTGTACTAGTTTGCAGTCCCACCAACAGTATATGAGTGTTCCTATCTCTCTGCATCTATGCCAGCATTTATTGTCTTGGGACTTTTTGATAAAGGCCAGTCTCACTGGAGATAAGTGATATTTCATTGTAGGCATCCCTGAGGGTGAAGAAGAAAATATTTTCCACTTATTTACCAAGGAATGGTCTCTCCTTTGGGGTTATTATCCAGTTAAACAAAGTAAGGTTGGATTCTCAGAGAGAGTGTGCAGAAAATTGTCAATAAATAGCCATTGTCAATTCAAAAAAAAAAGAGAAAAAGAAAAGATACCATTGTTACTGTTGCACAGAGGGGAAGGTGGAACTTCTTGGGTCTTTCAAAGAAGTCCATTTCACATTATTAGAGCTCTCTATACCTCAAGAGAAAGTTAAGGATGTTTCTTATAAAATTAAGTGCTTTTAAATTGACAATAATCTATTAACACACCCTAAATTTACTTTCCAATAAATACTTCTTTAAAAAATCTAAAATACCTAAAGAAATAGGTAAATATCAGAAAAATTGAAGTGTATTTCACTGCTCTCATTTGTAGGCCCCTGAAAACTCTAAAATTAAATTTACACTTGGCTTTTAATAGCATAAAATTCATTTTTATAATGCTCTCTTGAGAAAAAGTCCAAATGAACTTCCAATCATATCTCTTCTACATAAACATTTTGTAAATATGCTAATACACAGAGGAAAGTGGTGCTCTATCCAGTTTTAATAGAATTGGGTAGTCATGCATCGCTTAACATTTTGGTCAACACACTGCTCCGTAAGATTATAATGGAGGTGAAAAATTCCTATTGCCTAATAGCGTTGTAGCCATCCTAAAGTTGTAGTGCAATGCATTATTCATGTGTTTGTGGTAATTCTGGTGTAATTAAACCAACTTTGTTGCCAATTGTATAAAAGTATAGCACATATAATTATCTACAGTACATAATGCTTGATAATGATAATAGATGGCTGTGTTACTGGTTTGTGTATTTACTATACCACATCTTTTATTGCAATTTTTACCACATACTTCTTCTATTTATAAAAAATTAAGTTGTCATGAAACAGCCTCAGGCAGGGCTTCAGAGGTATTCCAGAAGAAAGCATTGTTATCATAGGAGATAACAGCTCCATGCATGTTACTGCCCCTGAAGACCTTCCAGTGGGGCAAGAAGTAGAAGTGGAAGACAGTGATATTAATGATTCTGACCCTGTGTAATACTAGGTTAATGTATGTTTATGTCCTAATTTTTAACAAAAAAAGTAAAAAACAGAAAATTTAAAAATAGAATAAGGATATAAAAATATTTTGTCCAACTGTATTGTGTTTTAAACTATTTTACAAAAATTAAATAAATAAAAGTTTATAAAATAAAAATGTTATAGTAAACAATGTTAATTTATTATTGAAGAAAACATATTTTTTATAAATTTAGTATAGTCTAAGTTTACAGTGTAGATAAAGTCTACAGTAGCAAACAGTAATGTCCAAGGCCTTCACATTCATTCACCACTCCCTGACACACCTAGAACAACTTCCAGTCCTGCAAGCTCCATTCATGGTAAGTACCCTACACAGGTGTATCATTTTTTATCTGTTACATCATATTTTTACTGAAACGTTTCTCTAGATATGTTTACCTACACAAATTCTGTAATATTCAGGACAGTAACATGTTGTACAGGTTTGTTGCCTAGAAGTGACAAGCTATACCATATTGTCTAGGTGTGTAGTAGGCTATACCATCTAGATTTGTGTAAATACACTCTGTGATGTTGACACAATGACAAAATCACCTACCCACGTATTTATCAGAACCCCGTTGTTAGGTGACACATTATTGTACAGGTATCTTGCCAGCCTCTACATCCACACAGGAAAACATAGTGATCACCTTCTGTTTAAAAATCTCAAAGGTTTTAGCAAAAAAAAACCAGTTTAACAAATAAAACCAATGATCACAGTAGCACTCACTCAATAGCTAGTTAGACAAGCCATAGGTAAAACTTCACTAAACCTCAATAAAGGATATAATAGACATGAATGCCATTACATTGATTTCTCCCTCTCTTTATCTAACACCACCCCTGCTACTTTGTTCTACCTTCCTCAGCAGATTCTAATGTGGTTATTAGAGTTACAATAGTAGACAATGTGAACTCAATTCAACTAACACTTAATCTCTATTACTTAGAGGTTAGAAGTCAAAAAACAATCATCCATATCAGTGGTTTTGGGAGACGATAGCTGCTGAACCATGTAAGGTTATTCAAGGGAGGAGAATAAGTTTCCAGCTATTTCACAAGTCAAACACTATTGCCCAGTCATATTATAATCCTTCACAGCTAAAAGGAACAGTGGATAACAAAGAATATATGTTTGCAGAAGTATTATATTTTAAGAAACAGAAGTCATTTAATATCAACTATTTTCATTTAGATAAAATATTTAAAGGTGGTTATCTGTCATTGGTGTTGTCTCTCAATCAATGTAAATAAAGAATTCTTTCAATTGTATGTTTATAGTTAATATTTTTTATGAAATTTGCCCTTATATTTAAAAATAGTCATTATATTTTTTTAAATTTCTAAGTTCATAAATAAGTAGATTTTTAAAAAAATGTTTACATAGAGCTAGTTTTGGGGAATGAACATGTATTTAAAATTCAAGATGAAAGGTAACTATTTTGAAAACCTTCCCTGAAATTCTTTTGTGGTGTGAAAAATCTTTCTTATTACATAAATAATCTTTTATTTATCTGTTTATACCTTTTAGCTTCTCTTAAAACAGTATGCTTATAATTTAGCAAGCAAATTTTTAAAAATGCCTCAATTCATGTATATCTTCATCCCCTCTTTAACTCGTTTTCATAAAAAAATGAAAAAATGCAGACAATAAATAATATGACAATGCATACTTTTTTTTCCCTTTTTTTTAGTGACTCATTGTTTTTCATTCCTACATGTGTGAGTCCTATATGCAAAGGCTGGAGCACTCAATTTTGGCAGCCATATGGACCTCTGATAATCACTTACCGGGAGTATTGCTTTAGCACAGTCTTAAATTATTGTAATTAAACATTTCAACCAAAAAAAACAAAGAAGAAATTTGAAGGAAATGTGAGAAAGCCTCCCTGGCAACACTGACACCTTTTACCTAGGTGCAAAAATGATAGATGAGTCACTCTGGAACCTTGACAATTTAGACACCACATTCTGCAGTTTTGTCTTGCTTGATGCTTCTTTCCAAGGGGCAAGTGAGGAGAGACAAAGAATAAAAGAGATAATCTTGATGATTACCATTCATTCACTTGGTAAATTACTTTTCCTGGAAAAAAAGCTTCACTTTGACCAGTATACAAATGATGTTTGGGTTCAGAGACATAGAGTTTTTATTTTTTATTTTATTTTTTTTAAAGGAATTTCTTCATATTGAGTCAACAAAGATCCATCTTTTCGGTTTCAGAGTATATTCATTTTCCACTCCTTGAAGCTCAGGAATTCCCTCTATTCCCCTAGCATTAGCTTAGTAGAAACTTCCAAGGAAAGTTTTGAATTTTCCATCAACATGTTTCCATGTTAGCTTTAGAAAACTGAGAAGGCTTAATGAGATCATTTTAACTTATTTCTGCTGAGAGTGCTAAGGTCCCTCGATAGGGTTTTTATGAGAAAGAAAGCCACCAAGTATAACTAATGGACATGTCCAAAGCCAGTTACCAACAATAAAACTTATCATGGCACTAAATTCAAAGTTAAAGTGTTAAATATTAGTATTTAATAAATTTAAATATTATTTTAAATTTATAAGTTTAAAATTTGTAGAAAAATATTCAATACAGAAAAATAAATTTTATATTACAATATCACTCTCTGGAGATGGCCATTGTATCTTTTTTCTGTAATCGATGCACAGTACATACATATGCATGCAAATACACATTTTGTTATCATTATTTTCCCATTAAAATTGGATCCATATCAAATGCATTAAAATTGTGCTTTGAACTTAATGAGTTTTTTCTGTGATATGAGACCTATGAAATCATTTTAATATACACAGAAAATTCTTAATTTTATTGCATTTTTCCCCTATTAAGCTTTGCTATCTAATCTAATTATACTTTAGAAAAAGTCCCTGGCCATATCTCTCTACAAAACATGTTAAAATAAAGCATAAAATTTGTTAGTGTCAAAGAAAAATTGTAGCAGACAAGTTAAACAGGCAAAGAAGACTACTAAAGATGATTGCAATAGGGGTCAACCATTGTAAAAATGGAAAAGAGATTGAACTCAACTCCATTGAAACAAAATAACAGTTTTTAAGTCTGGGTGCGCTAGTGAAGAAGTATTGGAGGACTTTAGGGGAAAGATTGGTCATTGTGATTAAGCCATCCATGCTTGCTAATTGGTACTAATGGAAATTAGGCTCCTTTGCTTCCACAGAGAATGGAAGATAAGGACGCTATCTTTCTTGATGATTACATTTCTAAGGGATGACTCCTAGGTCTTTAAGAAAAACATTTCTGGTTGTAAAACTGTCAAGAAGTTAGAAGAAGATTTACATCTCAAAGGGACAAAGAAAAAAATTTACAATTTCAAGTTTTCTAAAGTAAATGTTCTAAGGAAAAAGAGGTCATGGGCCAAAGAAGAAACCTGCTGCAGTTTAGTCAAGGTAAGGAAACCTTTAGGGCCATCCTAGCCAGACACAATATATATTATTAAACTGAACACTTCTTTTATCTATTTTTCTTATAATTCATGTACTAATTTGGAAGCATATGAATGTTTGGGGTGGATGTAGACATGCATAATGTCAGGAAAAATTATGCAGTCAAAACCAACACAGCTCAAATGCAATAAATTATCAGAAAGTGCTTAAATTTCTACATGAAGTATATACTACATGGCATATAAAAGAAACTAAACAGATAAGCTTCCAAACATTATTCCAGAAAGTCAACATAATAAGGCTACAAAAATGGTTGCTAGATCTTGGAGCCTCTTCAAACGTTATTTAAAGAGAAGGTGTGAATTTACCTGTCTTCTCCATCCCCTCCCAATTGTTTGGTTTTCACTGAGTTTTAGTACTATATGTGCACATGCATGTTAATTGGTTAGTTTCAGTTTAATAGTGAGTACATGAGGTGATTGTTTTTCCATTCTTGCGATACTTCACTTAGATTAGAAGAATGGACTCCAGTTTCATCCAGGTTCACTTATATCTTTGGTTCAAATGGCACAAAAGCAATTTATGTAACTAAAATGTTTGTACCTTCATAATACTCTGAAATAAAAATAAATAAATAAATAGAAGGAATCCACAAACACATGCATCATTATGGAAGAGAAATCTCCCACTAAGTAACCAAATCTTAACAGAAAAGAAATAGTTCGTGTGAATGAGGTCATAAAAAAGTCCTTGTAAGTATTTTTATAATTATTTTTTAAAGCTAGAATTTTAACTAAAGAGAACTTCAATGACATTTTACACATGTCATTAGTAAAAAATGTGCAACTACCTTCTATTCACCCTCCTTCCTTGTGAGAAACTTGGTAGTATAACATCCATCACCCATACGTCCACTCTTTGTTAGTCCTAAATTGGCGTAATCAAAACAAATCAAGTTAGAGATAAAATGAATCCTGAATGACATTTCCTCTGTGCCTACCCTTCTGTTCAAGTGTTCTTGATTTAACACTTGAGTGTCATTGCCTCGTTTCCCTGGGCTTGCTACACAGATCCTAAAATGTATAAACTAGGGTGTTTTAAGTTTCGGTGACTTTCGTTTAACCATTCTCAGTATTCCTCCTCCACCCTAGGCTCTGTCAATATCCTGTATGTGTATTTATATATACACATACATATGTATATATGTATATATCAGTGTACATATACACATACATATAGACACACACCTGTAGATATAAAGACATATAAACATATAGATACAGAAAATGTTACACATACACAAACATATTTATCTACATTTATATATAATAGTTTCTGTATTTATATCTTTATCTGTGACTATATCTATATTTGCATTTATAGCTTAATTTTTCCCATGTCACTTCCTTACAAAGCACAAGTCATCAGTTATTCATTTCATAGTATTTTTCACTTCCTGTTAATAGAGAAAAAATACCAAGCCTTTAAAATCTTTTTTACTCACGCTAAGGCTATTTCATAAAAATAAACTCTAGTCTTGATTCTTTACTGCATCTATTTATTCTCTAATTCCAGATCCAATTTTCTTTCTGACGACAATAGGAGTCACTTCCACATACTAAAATTTCAGAAATGGACTTTACCCTATAGGTAGAATTTCTGTATTTCTGAACAAATGGAATAACAATAAATGATAAAATGACTTTAGGGATGTAGAGAATTGTGTGTTTTATATTATTTTGTGTAGTCTTTCCTTTAAACAGTCTTAATAGTTTAAATCTGAAATTTGCGATGCAAGAAATGTAATAATAGAACCATAATCATCTCAAAATTATTTTCACATTCTCCTCAATAGGGGGTTGCAATTTCATGCAGTCTTGGAAATTAGTGTTGGTTTTAGGTCTAGAGAAAAGAATGGCACAACTAGAAAAAGTTACACTGAAAACTATTAAACGTGCTAATAAAAATTTGAATTCAATCCACTGCAGCAAGTAATCTTTTCCTGGGCTTCTGATACTTGCTTACTTAAATATCTACATAACACATTAAGTATAAGAAGGGTTTAGGGAAATTTGTTCATTTATCTCTGTGAAAGAAAGAGGTGAAGAAATGAAAATGTATTCAGGGCCTACTATAATTTATAAATACATACATTGTCAGCTACTACTATTTCTTATGACTCCATCTGTCTACACATATGACATCTATCTACATATAAGACATTTTTTCCTTCCATTCTCAGAACAAAACAACATAGCTGTCCGTATCTTTGAATGGACCACAGCATTATCCTCCTAATCCAATCTCTGCTTCTCATCGTCAACATCCAGTCAGTGTTTGCTTGAAATATCAAGCCTGAGTATTCAATTACTATGATTGAAACTCCATAGAAGCTTCACATTGCCTTAGGATAAGGTTTATCTTTCTTAACAGGGATTATGTCTCAGACCCTTGACATTGCAGACTGTGTGCTCTTCATCTCATACCACAAACTCCCTCATAATCTATGCTTCCTCATTTCCAGAAATTTTTAGCTTGTTCAGTTCCTCAGGAGTGCCTGTTCTCTCTTCTCTTCTGGATTTTGCATCTAAATCAGATCAGTGGAATGTGGATAGGATCTATAAAGGCAGTAGATGTGATGATTAAGAATATAGACGTAAAAGACAAAATATCAGGGTCTGAGTCCTAGCTGTGCCTTTAAATGTTACATAAAGGAGTTATTTTCCTTCTTCAACTGTACTTTTCTTATTTGTAAAAACCAAAATAATAATAGTATTCTACCTAATAGGCTTTCTGTCTGGTAAGAGAAAATGCATATAAATCACTGAGAACAATGTAAGTGTTTAAACACAGTAAGTATTTAATAAACGCTGGCTATTATTATCATAAACAACATGCTTTGTATGGGGGAAGAAATTGGAAAGTTCTTATCTTCCCCTAGACAAGAACAGGGAAGGAGTGGTCTTGCTTAATGTAGAACCAATGAGAACAATCATGAATTCACCATATTATATGAAAAGTATCCTCTTTCTGAAAAAGGTGGAATTTCCCTTCTGGTTAATTTACTCACAGAAATTTTGGAAGAAACTGGAGGGATTCTAACTCTCTGAGTCCCATAACATGATCAGCCAGAGAAAAAATTGTAGTATCAGTGTTCTTAGTTGACAGGGGAGAACATTTTAAGATGAGCCTAAGGGTAATCAGATCTTTCTGAAATAAATAAAATTAAAAGGTCAGTTGTAGTTTGAATCTTCCCAGTGCTCTTTTTTTTTGGTCAAACATTCAAATCCACAGTGCTGCCCATAGAATAATCATCACAAGTGACATCACTTTAATAAAATGCCTATCTTTATCTTTCTTATGCACACATTATTCCAAGCTCACATTTAAGCACATCTAAATCATTCTTCATGGTAAGTGCTAATCTCATTCCCTCATACCTATTACAGAATCATGTCAACTATCTTACTAAGAATAATTACCTCACAGTTAAATTTCCCTGGCCTTTCTGGTCACAAAAAAAGAAAAGGAGGATTTTTTTTTCTACTCAGACACAATGTCTTCTAGGTTAGTCATTTTCTTCTGTAGAAAAGCATGCATGATATTTTGACATAATTAAACCACCAGATGGGTTCCAATGTAACTTTTAAGATGTTTAAGCTCTTGCAGCCAAGTGACCTTATTGAGAACTTTTGAAATATGATCTCATCTCAGTAACTTTTAAAAACTTTTTTTTATCGCCTCTCCTTCTTATATGAAGAAATATTTGAAATATTTTGTGTCTTCCTGTCTGTCTCTCCTGTCTCTGTATGTCTCTGCCTGGCGTGTGCTCTCTCTCTGTCTCTTTTTTATTCTCTCTCAAAAAAAAGGCAACAGAAAAGCTAACTTTAATATTCTGAGTTGCATGTGAGCTGCCTGATTAATGTGTTTGTGAATTCTTAATAAGGGAAGTGTGCATATTCATAGTGATGTTTATTAATTCATAAAGCAGCTGCTCAAAAGCAGCTAGTGGAGAGAGACGTCTCCTCCCGCAGAAGCCTCTTGGCAACCATGGGGCCTTTTCCCTGCCTGGTCGTTTCAAGTGAAGCGTCAGCATTGGAAACTGATGACCCTTTATCTGCGGTGGAAAAGGGATTCCTCCTGCCAACAGGAGGCCAGAGGGATCGGAGGTTCTCATCTAAATCCCCCAATGTACAGAGGATGAAATAAAAACCGTAATGAGACTAGTAGAGTCCACATCTCATTTCAATTATTTTTAATTGTTTTCAGATGCTGCCTGGCATGCTTCGTTTAGTTCTGCAATAAACAGAGCATACAGGATGGTGGTAGATCTCATTTGAGACCCCAAGAAAACATCCCACAGGAAATGAAAAATAATAGGAGTGTTACATGTATTGGAGCATGAACCAGGCAGATGAAGTGAAAAGCACAGGGATGGGTAGAACCAGTGACCGTGTATCTTCTACCTGGAGATTCACAGGAAGCCTCACCTTTAAATTCTTACCTCCACTCCTGAAATTAAAAATCAGTAAATAAGCAGTGAGGGCCACCGTGAAATATACTCAAGTTGACTCGAAGTAACCTTTACTAGGCTCCTCTCTTCTAAATTATTTCCTTCCTACCCACTTGGGGGAAAGGATGACCACAGTGTTTGAGACCTCAACGTACACAAAGTTGTAGAATATTTGTTAATAATATGAGAGGATTTGTTATACCAAAAGCACCTCCTAACACCCTGATCCAAAACACAACTCACTATTTATAAAGTTGCTCAAAGAAGTAATCCAATTGAAAATTCCCAAAAGCTGTTATTGGACATTGCTGAAGAACATGCCACACAAAGAAATTAAAATATCTGATTTTAATGTCTTGATAATATCCCATCATTTTGACTAGAAGACCAAAACAGAATCTTTGGGGCTTAATAGAATAGCATATTTCTAATAAAAAATCTAAATGTACTACAGGAGTTATTGAATATAGTATTGAAGTATTTGGATGTAAGTGAAAATCCTTCTCTCATTCCATGTCCAGTGATTCTCAACTAAGTACACAAGAGCAACACTAAAGACTTTTAAAGATGAAAGTGTCCAATTCTTACCCCCAGACCTACTAAATTAGAGTATCAGTGGGTAAGACTTGGGTATATTATTTTTTAAAAATCTCCCAGGTTATTCTGATGTCTAGCCATGTTTGACACCCTCTGACTTATGGATTTAGTAGTTTAAATTATGTGTGCACACTCTGCCTAACACATTTACTCACAAGAGAATAATATGTGTGTATGTGTATATATTCATAAAGGATATATGACAAATTAGAAATAAATAAATATATTAAGAGTGGCAAATATAACAAGTTGGTTACAAGCACTTGCCTTCACCTGGGTATTGCTGCTTAGATGCTAATGCAGCAAATATGACGGCAGCTGCAAAAGACAGCCTATGGGGCAGCCAAGGGCCATCATGCCACCTGTCCTCTGAAGGCTATGTCTCTGGAGGTAGCTCTCATCTCAGTCCCAAGCCACCTTTGTTTCCTGATATTTGTATGCTGTATTACTTTTACTGAAAACAAAAATAATACATGGTCATTATAGATAATTACTGAAGGCATAAATATGAAAACACAAATTACCTGTGATTTCACATTTTAAAAGTAATTATCCCTATATTGGTATATTATTTTCCATTTTTCCCTCCAGGCATATATTCATATACACTGTTTCAAATGTATATTCAATTTTTTTTTACCAAATGTTATATAATTAACATTTTCCCACATCATCAAATACTATTTCAAGCATAATTTTAATGGATGTTATTTTTCCTTATACTTACATTCTTATAACTTACTTAACAATAATCTAAAATTGCTTTTAATATTTGCTTTTATAAATAATAATTTGATAAATGTTATACATAAAGGTCACATATATTTCTATATCAGATTGTTTCTTTAGGAAAAGTTATAGGAAGAACATCACCAAGTGAAGTGAGATTATTAAAGTTCTTAACATATATTTCCCAAGGGATTAAAATTCTTACAACGAGCACTCCCTTGGAGGGAATGAGAGTGACTGTTTCACCTTTTCTCCAGTCAAGCTGAGAATTACACATTTTAACATTTTTAGCTAATTTCACATTGAAACAATACCATTGTTTTAATTTTAATTTCTTTCATTACTAATGAGGGTGAATATTCTAGGAACTGTCAGTTCATGGCCTTTTTATTCATTTATTAGTGCTTTCTCACCTCTTCTAAGACCTCTTTATATAAGGTACTAATCCAGTGGCATATTTGTGGCCCATATGTTTGTAGTTTTTAAATTTCTTTAAAACTTATTTACGATATTCTTTTGCATGTAAATGATATTATTTTACATTGCAAAGATTTTTGGTATTCGTATATATAATTTCTATCATTCTTTGTAAGCTTAGTTCAAATTTTCTCACCCCAAGATCAATGAACAATTCACCTCTACCTTTTTCTACTTTATTGTGATTTCCTTTTTTGCTTTTACATATTTAAATAATCTGGAATTTATTTTGATCTTGTATGAGTTGTGAGCCAGCTAACTTGATTTTTCTCCAGATACTTAATTTGTTGAATGACTCATTCCTTGATTATTAGATTTCTTTGATCATATACATTTATATAGATACGTTTACACATAAAGACTATCAATCCAATTGTTAATTTTTATTCTAGTATCAAATTAAAAAACATTCTAGACTTACCCATTTAAAAATAATTAAGAGGAAAAGATTCACTTTCATTTTTCTTTTTCCCTTTTACAAAATTTTCTCAAATATTCCTCAAACCAGGTAAACTTTCAATTTTTCTGTAACGTTTTATTTTAATTTTGCCTCTTTTCACCATTGTGTGTTTGAGTCATTTTGTTTTTAAAACCCATTATAAGAAAGTTAGCCATTCAATGAGGTTAATTCATTTAAATTCACTAGCATCTCTGATATGTTTGAACTTCTGTCATCATTTTATGTAAACTTTCTATTTTTTTTATTTTTCTTTTAGATTCTTTTCTCATTATTTTGTTTTCCAATTTGCCAAAGTATTTTTGTCTCTTTTCATTATAGTTAAAACAATATAATATTTATGATTCCTCACTATGAAGGATAAAAATTTTATCTCAATATTTTTCAATCTTTGTTAATTTAATCCAGGGTTGTATACTTATTGCATGAGTACATTATTTTTACTTTAATAATACAGTTCTCTTTTCTCAACATTGACTTTTGAATTAGTTATCAACAACTAAAATACAAACACCCCATTAGAAACATGGTTATCATACATAAACAGGAAATTTACAAAAGAAAACAAATTTCTCCTAATTGTACAAAAATAGCAGCATTATATTTACAAATTACATGTGTACATAACAGCATATAAATTATTATCTATTAATTAAAATGCATATTTGTTAAATTATAAGAATCATCTTTAAAAGGAAGAGGAGGAAAATTAATTCTTACATCTGTCTTTGCATATCTTGCTGGTGAGAGTGAATGTTAAAAGCTTTTGACATGATCACGTATTTTGTCCCAAAATTCTACTTTTAGGAATTGTCCATTGGGAATAATGCATCTATATTAAAAAAATCAAACATTTACAAGTGAAAAAATGGACTATTTAAATATCCAATGATAATAATTGCTATTATTTATCGAGGACTTGCTATATGTAAGATATATAATTTTACACACATAATTTTCACAACAACCCAAGAAGATAGGTACTATTAATATTCTTGCTTTGCAGATTTGGAAACCCAGATACACAGCTAGTAATGGCCCATGTTCGATTTGAACCCAAGCAGTTTAGTTCAAGAATCTGGGCTCTAACCAGTGATACAGCTGCCTTTCAACAAAGGCCAATAAATTTAATCGGTCTAAGCAATATGAAATTAAGCACCTTCATTCTATTTTATGCTGAAACAATGGAATAATTTACTTACATTATTGAATTGCTTTGATTAGTTTCTAATTTGGTTTGATCAATGAGTACAGTCTCAAAATATATGCAAGGAGTTTAATGTTCTGAGTCACACCTTTCTGACATCTTTACACCTAAAACAATAATCTGATTTGGCATAAAAATCTTGGGTCACAACTCTTGCCTTGAAAAACTCAATAGATGTTACTCTGTTGTCTTTTAGCACTTCATGTTGTTTTAGGCATTTAATGTTAAGCTGTGGACATTTTTGAACAAAAAAAAAAACAAAATTTATTCTGTTCATATATGGAATTATTTTCAAGAATGTATTCTTCATCTTTGTCATCAAAGACTTTCTTTTATGGTTCAATATCTCTCAAAGCCATTGTATAATTCTTTTCTGATTTTGTTTTTAGCCTTAAATTGAAAAGAGATTTTACCAAACCTCATGCCTGTCAATAGATTAGAAAGGTGAAATGACCTTATCCCCTTTCAATGTCATTTTCTAAATATCTTCACACTTTGCAATATATAAACAAAATTTAGGTTAACAGGTACAGTCCAATTTCCATGTCTAAGCATCAATCACCTACTCCAAGGCTGCTGGATAAAGGAAGAAACTTTTCTGATTCTTATTGTCAGATATGCTAAGTTAAGAGTATTGATGAATTTAGAGTCAATTTTGAACAATTTCATGATATAAAGACTACAGCCACCTGCATTTTTTATGACAGTTTTGTGTCTCCATTTCTGTTTTCAGTTTTCCTCATAACTAATTTTGCTATGCCTTTGCTTATTTCTCCTCTTCCAGTTAGCTATGTTATATCCTGGAAGTTCAACTGTTGGAAGAAGACATAGCAGATTTTTTTTCTGGCTCACAAAATGTCTTTAATGTATAAGAGATAAGCATATAGCTTTTTCTGTCTAGTGTGTCCACTATGTCCTGAGGTAAGGACAAAGGGTAGGGGAGAACTGAATGTTTTTTTCTATTTTCATTGAAGATACCTGTCTTGCTCTGCTTTGAAGGATAGGTCACAAGGATACAGTTGAAGAAAGTTTTACAATTCACACCATCCACATTAGAAGTAGCAAAAAGCTTCCCAAATAACGGTCAATGACCTTCTCTTTAATTCTCAGTGCTATGTTAGTTCAGCAATTTTATGGGAAAATTGGAAAAAGTATCAGAATCATTTATTCTACAGCCATATTAGCTCAAAAAGACTTTCTGCCTCCTTTTTTCAAATTGTTAAAAATATCCAACCTCAAGTTGACTGATGAGAAGCTAAAAGACAAACAAACATATTTAACTGAACAAGCCATGTCATAGGCACTTTATGTTTTTCATGTGCAATCTAGAAATCTACTCTTTCTTCACCACAAGATATTTCATGCATTACCAACCACCACTGAAAACATTAGTGTATAATGTTAAAGATATTTTAGGGGACATATGAGAGGCAGATTATAGTGCATATCAAATAGCAAACAAATAGAGAAAAATAGAGAATCAAACAAATAGAGAAAAATTCAACTACCTCATAAAAACCCTTCACTCTCTTGTCCTGAAACCAGGGTTTCCCTCTCTGCTTTTAGACAATGTGGTCCTCAGATTTACTGCCTTTGGTTCCCTTGCTCTCAGATGCCCTCCTTCCCTCTATTATAGAGAGAACATTCAGGTCTTCCCAGCTTCTGTCTCCAAACTTCATAACAGTACCCCAGACCATCTTCAATCTTAAAAAAAAAAAAAAGGCTTTTAGTTAAACATCTTACACAGGACCATTGATAAATCATATTTTGTTGTTTAAAATGTTTAAAATATGCCTCTAAAATCTAATAGTTCCCATAATGCTAATCAAAATAATTTTTCTAAAAACATACAATACTATCTTCAAGAGAAAATATGATGAACAAAATTTACTCCATTTTTTAAAAATGTAGATTAAATAGAAAAACAAGCACCACATGTACTCACCATCAAATTGGTATTAACTGATTTAACTGACCAATACGGAAGTGTACATATAATAGCAACATTCATCAGGTATTAGGCAAGTGGGAGGAGGGAAAGGCGGATATATGCACACCGACTGGGTGCAGTGCACAGCTTCTGGGTGATGGACACACTTGAGGCTCTGACTCTGACTGGGCAAAGGCAATATATGTAATCTAAACATTTGTACCCCTCTAATATGCTGAAATAAAAAATAAACAATAAAAAATAAAGTGCAAAAGAAGGCAAATGAAAAAAAATGTAGGTTGAGATAATTATGAAACATGGCTGTATTAACTATCTTCAATACTAGTCAGCCAATTCTGCCTCACTTGCAAAGGTTTTGCACTCTTCACAGAAATAGATGTTTCTTTTCTTCTTATGTACTTGGATTATTTATTTTTATATCAATTGTTTGGCAGCTAGGTACCTAAGACCTTATATGCTGTTGCTTAAGTTGAAAGAGATTAATAGTCTTAAACTTTAATATTTTGTTCACCACGGATTTTTGTATTAATTTGATATTTCATTTTTTATGTTTTAAAATATTACATTCAAATCTTGTTTATATCGATTATTTAATTTTTTGACACCTCCTCAAATTGTGTCCCCAATGCAAGTGTCTTGTATGCCTCACCGTAGGCCAGCCTTGAAAGCTCAGTAAACAGATGTCTTAAACACATTAATATTTTGCCAGTTGAGCTCTTTGGCTCTGTACTCAACTGAAAACAAAGAAATGGATCTTAAACCTGAATCCGAGTCTTTCTGTTGATAGTATATTCCAAGACTGCCATCTCAGTTTCTTAAAACTAGGTTTGTGCCTAGAGGTAAGACTCCCCAATGCTTCCTCTCTGCTGCGGAGCGTGGGCCTCTTGCCTGTATCTTAACCATCTGCCTGTTCCTTGACCACCCCTCGCCACGCTGAGTGCATTTTGGGATATCTGCCTGTTGATGAAACCCCTCCATAATGTCCAGCTGATTCAACTCTCTTCCAGTGCTTGACCTTGTATATACTGTACACAAGTCCTCCTTATTTCTCAGGTTGTAAACAAAGCTCGCTCCATCTCTAAGCTCCATTTCAAAACTTTCTATTTGGCTCATCAATTCATAAATGAGCTTATCTGCAAGATCCTGTTCTGAAAGATCACATGTGACTAGTATCATGAAAGTCAATAGAAGATAAAGTTACAAGGAAAAGGTTATGGTTCAACAGTGACAAATGACATACAAAAAAATCAAAATGATAAAAAAATTAGGTAAAGGCCATTGATTTATTACTTTGTAGCTTCTTGAATTTCGTAGATTAAGGGATTTTATTTCTCTCAATTTAGTGCATATTTATTAAAGGCTAATGTACTAAACCCTGCTCATTTTATAACAGCGTTATATAGCTTAAAGCAGATACTCACAAAGTAAATACTGTCATGTGTCTTAGCTTTCAACTGTGATCTTTAACACAATTTCAGTAGAATTATTAGTAAGACCTTGGCAACCTTCAAGATAAGATTTTCAGTGTAGTGGTTAAGGAAGAAACTAAAATACAAAGTGAAGAGTGATGGTGGTAAAATGG
>CAUYSK010070282.1:0-33333 GCA_963575035.1 Avahi laniger | reverse complement strand
TTTTTACTAATTCATAATTCTATAATTTTGCTTCTAGAAATTATTTAAATTTCAATTATTTCTGAGGAATCCACACTCAAAAATCAAAAAGCATAAGATGTTAAATTCTCTAATTATTTTTACCATTCTATTTGTTCTTTTTTTTTTTTTTTTTTTTGACAGAGTCTCACTGTGTTGCCCAGGCTAGAGTGTCGTGGTGTCATCCGAGCTCACAGCAACCTCAAACTCCTGGGCTCTAGCGATCCTCCTGCCTCAGCCTCCCGAGTAGCTGGGACTACAGGCATGTGCCACCATGCCCGGCTAATTTTTTCCATATATTTTTAGTTATCCCATTAATTTCTTTCTAATTTTAGTAGAGACAGGGTCTCGCTCTTGCTCAGGCTGGTTTCGAAATCCTGAGCCCGCGTCGGCCTCCCAGTGAGCCACCACGCCTGGCCTCATTCTATTTGTTCTTGATCAAATGTGAAGAAGCATACGTATATGCTTGGCCTCAAATCCCTAGAATCCAATTGTTTAAGAATTGCTTTTCAAATGCTTCATTTGAAACCATTTTAAAAATCAAATATCTTTTAACTTTTGAGAGAGCAGTCTTTAGAAAATTTATACAAGTTAAATTTGAAATAGAAAAATTCTTTCACTCGAGTATGTAAAGTGTATTATGTATACAAATTAGAAACCATTTGTATTTGTAAGAACAAATAGCTATCCCACAGGAATGACATTTAATGCAGGAATGACAATATTAGGCAATATAGGTACATTGAAAATGTGTATTTTTATCTAATGAAATGGTTTTATCAGCATGCTATATTTTCCACTTATAAATTCAGATTAACAGCAAAGGGTAAGAGACACACATTTCTATTACATTTAAAAATCACTAAAATGCTTACACGTGGATTAGGAGAAACCTAAGATCTTTTTAAAATTGTTTTAATTTTTATGGTGAATAAAACCTCTCCCCCCAAATCTTTACATATAAAGTAGAAAAGTCAGTAACTGGAATTCATTAAACTACTCTGATAGGTTCTCAAATTATTATTGGCTAATGAGAACTTCATTTTTTCCCCTTAATAATTCCAAAAGTGATCTTAATAACAACAGAAGTAATTAAAACGGTTCAGCACACACTTCTCTAATAGCAACCCTACGAAGTATTATATGTATGTATTATTATAAGGTCCATTTTACAGATGAAGAAACTAAGGCACAGAGATACTAAGTAACAAGGTCATATGCCTAGTATGCAGCAGAGAAAGTGACTCTAAACTCCACTGCCTCCAATATATCGCAGAAACTAAGAGAAAAATAGAAATGAACTACGTGATTATAAAACAATCACTAAAAATGCAATCTGGGAAGATACTTCTCTGCATATAAAGTGAAGACAGTTATGTTCTCTGAGCAATCTTTTCTATGGCAAGAATTCTATGGTTCACCTCTGGAAATGTATGAACATGCCTAAGTCATACAACCAGTAAGCAACCTCAACCGGAGTCCTAAATCCAAATCCTGTGATCTTTCCATCACACCAAGCTGTCTCTTCTCAAAGTTCTAGAAGTTTTGTTTTGTGAACCAGAGTAAGAGTTCTGATCTGAGTTACAATATTCCCAAGTAAGTATTAATAGTAATATGAATCTTTTCACTCTGATTATGTTAGAACATTCTGGTAAAGTCAACTCTGAGGTTAGGATTTTGGTGAGGGAAAAAAAGGAAAGACAGAAATCCTCATTTGATTGTCACAAAAAAAAGCACAGGCCCTAAAAATGGCGTTACAGAAAGAAATAGTCTCATCTGGGGAAATTCAATGGTTATATTTTTACAGACCAATGAGAGTTTTCATCTTATACATTATTTAAGTCTCAAAATAATCAATGCATATAGATTCAGTACTACCACTCCCACCACTTTTATTTACATCCAGAAAAGCTGAGGCTCAAAGAATTCGCCCAAAGTCACAGAACAGACAATGCAAACAGTGTAACTCAGATCTGTCTTCAGATTCCTAATACAAGTGTTCTTTTCACTATACCCAATTTACTTTTATACTGTAACTAAGTACTTTGCTGCCCATTAGTTAATCAGAATTTCTTGTCTATGCAAATCTGTCCACTTTTACAAAGCAAAAATAGCAGCCTCCAAATTTCAAAAGCATCTGACTAGTTTCTTCTTTATTCTTTCAGAAGTCACAGACATAAAGGTTTCACATAGAACTAATTCAGCAACAAACAAGCATCGTGCTTAATAGACCTCTGTGGTTTGCAGATTTTAAAAGGAACATCTGCTGTTACTTAACCACCACCCATCTGATCCCTGTAGAGCTATACCTCTATCTACACCTCAGCTGTACAGCATTCTGAAGGTATCTGTTAATTCCTTCATAGTCCCAGATAAGGATCTCACTTAATTCTATAAAGTAGAAATGTCACTTTCTTCAAAGTTTGGTCATAACATTAGCGAATCTTATTATTTGAATTAGAAAAGCACTTTTTAAAAATCACATTTAAGAAGATACTGCCAGGTATGGTTAAGTGAAATTATATTTCCAGCCTTTCAATGAGGTACTCTATTAGTTTCAATCCTTGACTGTCTCCTTCAAAGAACAGAGAAACAGTTCAAGAGAGGACAAAATAGCTCAGAAAAAATGCTAAGACTGCAAGAGAACAATCTTAATTTTTCTAAGGGACAACTGAAACCATCATATTTTGGTGCCACATTGTCTTGTCTGAGTCCTAAATCTTTAATTTTAAGCTTAGGTTTCAGCTTTTCTAAATGGAGGCACTATATAAATTCAATTGAATACAATGAAAATTATCGTTTAAAAAATTCTCCACAAATCTCAAGTCTCTCTCCAAAAGTAAATTATAAGTCTGGTGAGGACCTGAGCCTTCTCAGTTCACTTAGATTATCACTGAACCTACTACAAGTTCTAACTGCCTCCAGCAAATGACATAGGCACTTTCATTATTTAGTTTTTTGCTGTTGTTGTTGTTTTTCTTGGAGACAGGGTCCTGCTCTGTCACCCAGCCTGGAGTGCAGTGGCATCATTATAGCTCACTGAAACCTCAAACTGTTCTGGCTCAGGTGATCCTCCTGCTTCAGCCTCCCGAGTAGCTGGGATTACAGGCTCATGCCACCATGCCTAGCTAATTTTTATCATCTGCAATCATATATACACACACACAACATGAGGCATTTACAGAGATGGTATTTTCTTTTTTCTTTTTTTTTGAGACAGTCTTACTCTGTTGCCCAGGCTAGGGTGCTGTGGCGTCAGCCTGACACACAGTAACCTCAAACTCCTGGGCTTAAGGGATCCTCCTGCCTCAGGCTCCTGAGTAGCTGGGACTACAAGCATGCGCCACTATGCCCAGCTAATTTTTTCTATATATTTTTAGTTCTCCAGCTAATTTCTTTCTATTTTTTTAGTAGAGACAGGGTCTCGCTCTTGCTCAGGCTGATCTCAAACTCCTGAGCTCAAACAATCCGGAGATGGCATTTTCTAAAAACTACAACTAAATGTGTCGTCTTGAAACTTAGAATCTAACAATTTACTTGTTAACCTTGGTAAAAAGGATTTTTTTTAAATGGAATTATGTACTTTTATAATCTAAATACACTGATGTTTATTTCTCAGGTTAGCCTTTTCTACCACCAATCAATGTAAATGCTCTTCTGAATACAGTGACTCTGGAAGAATCTTCATGGTGAACGTCTTGCCAGTCTGACCAATCTCATGTGTTGCCACTTTCATTTCCATTTACAACCAGAAATGCCAAAATCCAGAAAGATGGAACTATCATATTTCAGCAAAAACATTACGCTATTCCATGTTTGTCTTCTCACTTGCTATATTCCCTTTGCCTGAAAACTGCCCTCCTCTTCCCCACTGGCAAATCTCTATTAATCTTTTAAAATGTAATTTAGACTTCACCCATTCCAAAAAGCCTTCCATGTATGTGATGCCCCAAATGGATCAACAGTTTCATTGTATACGTTACATTTAATACAATGTGTTGTTTTACGATATGCATCTGCCTCATCTAATACACTACGATGACCCTGAGATTCTTGAGGGTTCATCTCTTTCCTCAGCATTCAGCAAAATGCATAACACACAGGAGGTACTCGATAAATGTTTGCTGAATGAAAGCATATTTGAGATGTTTAAGAAAGTAAGTTTAAGAATGTTGATTAAAAGAGACTGGATTTTCAGGTCAGGAAATAAAAAGAGGAAAAATGAGAAGAAATAGAAGACAAGGATAAAAACAATAAAGTACTGGGACCACACCTTGGATAATTTTTTATCTCAAAAGCTGTACTTCCACGTGGCTCCATTCATCCTATGAGTTATTCTTGGTGAATTTTATAGGCTGACTTACTGTAATGTTTAAATCTAAGGTACTTTTAGGAAAACAAACAAAAAAATCATGTTATCACTTTTCTCTACCTCCACAATGACAACTCTAGCTCAAGCTACCATCCTTGTGTGTCTAGACCATTGCTGTAGCCTCCCAATTAGTCTTCTAGCTTTTACTCTCACCCTGTTTCTAAAATGTTTTCCACACTATAGCTACTGTGATCTTTTAGAAATCTTAATATGATCATGCTGTCTCCTTAATTAAAACTTTCAATGGCTTCCCATTGTTCTTAGTATAAAGAACAAAATAAGTAACATGACTAAAAGGGTCTTAATAGGCCAGCTAATCTCTCTCTTCAGCCTCATCCAACATCACACTTCCCTTCAAATGTGCCACCAAGTACTTGGTATTTCTTCCCCTGTGCCTAGTTAATTTATACTTTCCTTTAAGGTCACAATCATTGGTTACTTTTCCCCATCAGACTTTCCTGACTTCCAAGAAAATCTCCCTATATATATACTCCTATAGTCCAATGTAACCCTGCTGCATCACAGTGAAAAAATTATGGTACAGTTTCCCATGATAATATGATTAATACAGGTTGAATATCTCTAATCCAAAAATCCAAAATCAAAGATGCTCTAAAATCCAAAACTTTTTGAGTACTGATATGATGCTCAGATGAAATGCTCAGTGGAGCATTTCAGATGTCAGATTTTTAGATTAGAGATTCTCAACCAGATATGTATCCTGCAAATATTCCAAAATCCAAAAACGTCAAAACACTTCTGGTCCCAAGCATTTCAAGTAAGACTTACTGAATCTGTATCAGTTCCCCCAACTAGACTATAAGTTCTATGAGGGCAGGGACTATGCCTATTCTGACTGCTCATTTTCCAGGGCCAATGTAGTGCCTGACCCACACAAGAAACAACATTCACTGAGGAAATGAATAATGAAAACATATATTAAAAGAATAAAGGGATACTTCCTCAAAATAATTTTTAAAAAGATTTCCTTCAAACCAAAAGCTACTATTATATTCAAGATTAAATCAATAAAAATAAAAGCATTTTCATTAATGTCAGGAACATGACAAGGATATCTGTTATCACTACTATTATTTAATACTGCTCTGGAAGTATTGATCAATTAACTAGTTAAGAAAGAAATAAGAGATACATAATTTAGGGGAAAAAAGGCAAAATGATCATTTTTAGATTGGAAAATCAAAGAGAACCAACTGAAAAACTACTAGAAATAATAAGAGAATTCAAAAAGGAAGTAGGGTTCAAATTAATATATGGAAATCAATACCTCTCATATTTATAAACATCAACAGTTAGAAATATTTTTTTAAAGGACTCAGTCTATTATACCAGCAACAAAAACAAAGATAAAAGACTTGGGAATAAACTGTTCATGAAATGTTTAAGATGTACACAAAGAAAATTTTTAAATCCTAGTAAGAAACATAAAAAAAAAATCAATGAGGATATTTTAAGATAGAAAGACTTAGTTTTGTAAATACAGCAATTTTCCATAAATTAATCCATAAATTCAGTGCAATCCATTGAAAATATGAACAGAATATTTTGGGAGGAACATGATAAAATGACTCCCATGTCTCTTTGGAACAATAAACAAATGAAGGTAGTCTGGAAAATTATGAAGGGGGAAAAAAGAGCAATGAAAGAAGACAAATTTAAAAAAGCAACAGAAAGTTACAAGGTCCTACTATGGAAATAGACCCAAATACATATGAGAATTGAGTAAATGAAATTAATCAGGTATTTGAAATTAATGATTGGGGAAAAAAAGATTTTTTCATTACATGAATTTTAAAAAGTAATCTAGATCTCTATCCTTATTCTCGACATCAAAATAAACTGCAAAGGAATCAAATATTTAAATTTTTAAAAATGGAAACATAAAATAACTAAAAGAAAATATATATAAATTTATTTTCAATTTTACAAATTTGGAGAAGAACATAAAACTCAGAAGCCATAATGGGTAAGACTGATACACTCCACTGTATAATAATTCAAAACTTCAGTATTTCAAAAAGCACCACAAACTGAATAAAGAAAGGACAAACTGTTGGAAAATATTTGCAACATTTATATCTCCCCACACATAGTCACATTCATTAAAATGTAACCTCTCTAAGGGCAGGAGTGAGTGTGAGAGAGAGTGTGTGTGTGTGTGTGTGTGTGTGTGTGTGTGTGTGTGTGTTCACTGCTGTATTCCCAGGTGTAGAACAGTACTTGGTACATGGTAGATACCCAATAAATATTTGTTGAATAAATGAGTGAGCATTTGATACTTATCATATCAATTAGAAAAGATCAGTGCCTAGCACAGTGCCTGGCATACTGCAGTACTCAACAAACAGATGTTGAGTGAATGAATCTAATAAAAATATGCTCAAAGGAGAGGAACAAGCAATTACTAGAAAAAAAATAATGAAATGCAAATAAATGGCCAATAAACATTCTTAAAATGCTCAAATTCACAATCTGGAGGGGGAAAAAAAGGAAAATCAAAACCCCTTATAACATTTTTTACTTATTGGACTAGAAAAGAAATGCAAAGATAGCATTGGCAAAAGTGTGAATAAATACTCTCTTAGTCCTTTTATGCTATTATAATAAATACATGACACTAGGTAATTTACAAAAAACTAAAATTTCTCACAGGTTTGAGGCTGAGAAGTTCAAGATCAAGGTGCCTGCAGGTTGTCTGGTGAGGCTGCAGTCTCTGCTTCCAAGACTGCACCTGGATGCTACGTCCTCCGGAAGAAGGAATGTTGGTCCTCACATGGCAGAAGGCAGAGAGGCAAAAAGGGACCAAAAGACCAGACTCCTTTCACCACGCCCCTTTATAACAGTATTAATCGACTCATGAGGCCAGAGCCCTCATGACCTAAACACCTCCCAAAAGGGCCAACTTCCCAACACTGTTGCATTGGGGATTAAGCTTCTAACGCATGAATTTGGGGGAACATATTTAGATCACAGCGTTCTTCTACACTGTTGGTGGAAGTATAAACTTTAGCGAAAAAATTGGCAACATCTATCAAAATTTATAATACACATACTCTTTAACCCAGGAATTCCATTTCTTAGAATTTCTCCTGATAAATTTGCATATACATGAAAAGATCTATGCTCAAGAATATTCAGAGTAGCCTCTTTGTAATAGCAGAAGTCTGCACATAATAGAATACTTTGTAGTAATTAAAAAGTAGAAAGCAAATATATTAAAGCTTGAGTGTCCTTATTCAAAATGCTTGGGATTTAAATTTGAGGTTTTTTTGGATTTTGGAACGTTTGCATTATACTTACCAGCGAAGCATCCCAAATCCAAAATGCTCCAATGAACATTTCCTTTGAATATCATGTTGACTCTCAAAAAGTTTCAGATTTTATAGGATTTCAAATTTCAGATTTTCAGATTTAGGGTGCTCAAACTAGTATATACTAAAAGATATATTAAATTTTTTTAAAAGTTGCAAAATAGAATCTCATTTTTGTTTTAAAAGTGTGCACATGCATGTATGTGCAACAAAAATTTTTTTAACTATTAAAACAATCTTTAATTATAACACAGAAGCTTTAAGAAGAAAAAGGAAGTAGGGAGTCTTCGCTGCATTAAAAAGTAGAAAAAAATAAGCACAGAAAATAAAAAGAATAAAAGTTATACAGAGGAATATTAAAAAGAGACAGAATAGTACAAAACCCTGATGATCCTATAATTCCTATCTTTATTTCCAAAAAGGATTTTGAGATAGTTTATAAGATGACACAAACATACCGGCTACAAGTACTAAGCGGAAGCAAAGCAGGTTTCTCATTCTCACCATTGTGTTCCCAGTGCCTACCAGATAATAGGGATCATACAGAAAAAGGAAAGGCCAGGGGGAAATGATGATTATTACTGAGTACCAAAATGCAGCCCTGGGCTTCTAGAAGCCTCAGTAAAATAAAAGAACAAGATGCTGGAAGTCAATAATCTTCCAATAGGTACAAAGGCTATACCACTTTAGGAGGTACTACCAGAATCCCCCAAACCAGACTCCTTTGCATCCTATATTTCAGGGGTTATAATCATAGTCAAAGCCATGGGTAGACAGACTCCAGACACCATTGAGACCATCTACTATTCTGATTATAGTTCACCACTTTCCCCAACACCAGTAAAAAGAGGAGCTTAGATTATGGATGCTGCTACTATCCTTTCTTATGTTACTACTATTAAAGGTAGGAAGACATAAAAGCTAGAACATAAAATATAAAGTAGCTTGAAGAGGGAGTTTCAGATACAAGAACTATCATCAATTTTTGATTACCTATATCAATGTGAGGAAGTATTAATGCACATAACTGAAATGTGAGGATACTAAAAATTTGCAAATCACCCCATAGACTCAGTTCAGGATATAAATTTGCTCCCAATTGTGTCAGAACACATCAGCAGTGGGAATCACCCAAGAAAGAAGAAAACTGTTTTCAAATGCCAGGTAATTTGATCAGAACCTCATGTTTTCAGTAACAAGTTTATTTGTTGGAAGAATTCAATCAATCCAAAATGTATTTGAATCCAGTAGCTAGGTGGTAGCTAACACCTTTCAACAGCAGTGTAGATAAACCACAGACTACATAAAAGCTGTTACAAGTATACAATTATCTAAAAATACTATTAGTCAAATTAATTGAACTAAACTCAAAACAAGCAAGGCCAAATAGGAAAACACCTCCCAGATATAAGAAATATGCACAAAGAAGTCTTTTTAGAAATAAAACTAAGGATAGCTATGCTATATGACTGGAAGACTTAAAGGTTTTGTCCCTGGAATATAAGAGAACACAGGAGAACCACATAATTGCTTTCCTTTGCCTTTTATAAAGAAATGTCATTATCTAGACATTTCTCCCTAGAAGCTCTGAAAAATAATGTATGGCTATTTCTACCATTTATATTATTTCAGACAAAACTGATCATCATTTTTGGTTTTATTCCTAAAGCTTCTTTTTCAAAGGAGGAAAAAAATCACAAGCATCAATGAGAAGTACACATTATTATTGCTGATATGCTGATGGACTTGTTTGCTCAATGGTTTCAATACTGTGATTCCATTTTCTTCAGGAAACTGAAAGAAACAGTAATCTTTCCAGATCAAACTTCCACCAAGCAGTTTTAGTACAACATTTATCATACCTTGCAAAAACACCAGAGGACAACTCCATCTGCTACAACAAAACAGAGAAAGATAAAGGTCTCCAAACGCTTAATAGCACTTTCCCAAAAAAGGGCCATAAACCTAACACCACTGAAAGAGAAATGCAATCTGCACTTTGCAGACCTAGACAGGAATTGCTTCAATACTATCTTTTTCCCTCTTCCTCACCATAAAAACTACCCACCCCAGTCGTGATGTACAGATCTACATCCCAAGACTCTTAGAAGATTAGGAACCCACAAATATCAACAAAGACAGGAAATGAGGACTTCTTTCCCACACAAGCTTTATCACCATTTCAATAATTATGTTGAAATTGGGAAGAAAAGCAAAAAGTATGCCCACCCAGAGCACAACCAAGACAAAGTAGGTACAACTCAAACTAGACATTCAGTAACATAATCATCTCTGTCAAACAAAGGTTACATGCAGAACACCTTAAGAGGATATGGATTGATCCCATCCATCCATTTTAGATCATTACTAAGAGGGAATAATTAAGGAACCTTTCAGAAAGCAAACATCATATCAAGACATGCATTCACACAGGAGATATAAACCAATAATAAGAGTCTATCAAAGTTGTGGTTTTGGGTCCAAACAAAAAGTTTATTAAATGCCTTCCTTGGATACAATTTAAAGAAAGGTTAAAAGGAAATAACATTTAAGGAATTTCAGTAGAAAATGAAGAAAAAAGCAGATGCAATTAGATCAATTTTCTACCCTAAACTTTGTTTTGAATCCTTTATATTTAAACTTTTATTAGTTGTTAAAATTGATTAAAATTAAGCAGGAGAAAGTAAAATAATACAAATACAACTGAAAGCAATTATTCAAAAGGTTAGGTTTTTTAAAGGAAAGGTCTTTTAAAAAATTATAAGTAGGCCGGGCACGGTGGCTCACGTCTGTAATCCTAGCACTCTGGGAGGCCAAGGCCGGTGGATCGCTCAAGGTCAGGAGTTCGAGACCAGCCTGAGCAAGAGTGAGATCCCATCTCTACTAAAAAATAGAAAGAAATGATCTGGGAAACTAAAAATATATATATATAAAAAAAAAATTAGCTGGGCATGGTGGCACATGCCTGTAGTCCCAGCTACTCAGGAGGCTGAGGCAGAAGGATTGCTTGAGCCCAGGAGTTTGAGGTTGCTGTGAGCTAGGCTGATGCCACAGCACTCTAGCCCGGGCAACAGAGCAAGACTCTGCCTCAAAAAAAAGAAAAAAAAAAATTATAAGTAGATGTTTGTTGGTCCTTCATAGCTGTTTCTATTGTGTTATAATCATATAAAAATTCAAGAACATTTAAAACTCAGACATAAGTAAAAGGAAAGTATATCACCTTTATTGCCGATGGAAAAAAAAAATTCAGAGTTTAAGTTACTATGGGATGTGGAAGAAACACCAAAGATAAGTAACCTTTTACTTCTTAGACACTCAGATTTTGTTTTGACAGAGTTGGGAGCAGAGCCAGGTGAAGATGCACATCCACACAGATGCACATCTAGGATTCTTGATGGGAAATAAATGGGAAATAGTACACGGTCAGGGCGTGAAACCATAAACAGCTCATTCCCACAGTACCTTTTCCCGAAACTCATTCCCAAGCCATAACCTTCATATCCACACCACATATACTGCAAATTAACATAAGAGTCAGCAATTCCTTAAGAGTTTATTTTTGTGTTCAACTGTGTTGCAAAGATCCTTAATAAGGCATGTTCAGTTCAGACATAAAAATTACCATTCTGAAGCATTTTTCCTATTTTTTTTAATTTCTCATCTACATATAAATGATAATGTACAAAAATTCCCTAATTCTCTCCCTTAAACAACAAAACCAGAATGAGTATTCTTCTTTTAGGTTCCTTATTTTTCTTCACCCTCATTACTACAGCTTTCCCATATCATCTCCCCTTCATGAAAACACTGTCATATGCTCACATTAGCATACTTCCTGGAATATCACAATTTACCCTTTTAAAGTCACAACTTCTATCATCAAAAAACACATCACTTAAAACTGATGTATAAAGATCAAGAATTGCTCATTTTTTCTGACAAAGAATCTCATCATAATAGGACATTTCAGTTAGAAAAGATAACATCACTGCAGTCAGGCAAAGCTAAGCTTGACCTTGGTCCTGCCATAATCAGATGACCCATCAGAGGTCCCTCCAACTAACAATAGGAAAAGAGTGAGTAAAATCACACAAAAATAAGATTTGGCTAAACTCCAGTTTTCATCACTATCCAGTTGGGCAATTTTCTGACCAGCAATAATCACTATTCCCTTGGAACTTTACCCCAGTAAGGGTTAGGGTCAGAACATCTTTTCAAAGATAATCTTCTCTACTCACCATTTCTACCCTTTCCTTTCACAGCAATCTATCTAGTAAGCATTATATAACAAGCTGGAAATCTTTAGAATAAGGAAAACTGAAATGAAAGAAGCTTTCTACATGACTTCCAAAACAACCCGAGAACCAAAAGAAGGAACTGGTAAAAGAGCATTCTTCTTGAGTGCTTTGACCTATAGTAACAAGAATATTGATTTGGTTTTTTTCTTTTGCACACAACAATATAAGGGGAAGAAGGGCTCCTCTTCACTCGTCTTTCCAAACTGCTGCCAATCATGCTGAGAGCTAGAAATCCATGAATCATGAAACCAGACATATCAGACTATTTAAACACACTTCAAATTCTCACACTTAGGATATGTAAAATACATTGGGCAGGTTGGGACCTTGGTTTTTTTTTTTTTCCAAAATGCACTTTTGTACTTTGGCATACTTGATTTTTGCAAAATTCAGAGAAATACTGAAAATGTCATAAACATCCGACTTTCTTATAGCCTTCAATGAAACCTGTGTTTTTTAGTTAATCCATGATAAGTATGGATTGGTTGGTTGGTTTTTGTTTAACATAATCTCAACTGAGTATAGAAAATATCTTTCACTGAGTTCTCGTCAGGATAAAACTATTAAAACACACACACACGCATACACACACACATATACACCCCACACTCTTCAAAGTCCTCCGTAAAAGTTGTTGGGACATATTTTAGTAATAACACTGAAGTATTGTACATATTGAGAAGAATTAAAAATATTGATAAGATGAAAATCAATTCCTAATATAATTCTCTTGGTAAAACACAAAATGATAGTTTCAATGTCAAATAAGAACTGAATGGTGTACTTTATTATTATTATTGAGCAATAAAGCTTGATACACTGTTCGTCATAAGTCTTAACGCTGAATATGAGTACTATAAACATATTTTTAAAAAATATATCACTGCAATCACGCACCTTGAAATTCTCATTGATATTTTGCAAAGGACAATTTTTGGTATTTAAAAAGTTATAAAGGTACACTTAATTGAGAAATTTTGGAAAATAAAAATTTAAAAATACAAGTTAAAAAGGAAAATTGTGAAGCTGTCCTGTGTACTCGTATTATGACTAATAGCTAAATAAGATACTCTGGCTCTTTTTAAGACTCGAACTACTAAAAGACCTATGAAGGAAGTTATTTTAGAAGGTTAAAACTTCTGGCTTTCATTTCTGGTTCTACATTTTCTTGCTTCTTTTGTTCCTCTTAGAACGATGCTAGATTCAAACACTTAAAACCAAAAATAAAATTGCTTTAAGTTACCTAAGTGGATTTTTTTCAGTTGGCTAATAATTCTTTCTGCAGTTTGACTGCAGGTATGTGTTCATGGTGTCCTTAAACGGTAACATCGATAGAGCATGAAAAAGTGTTTCTGTTGATTTTGTTTTTAAATAAAACCCAAAGACTTTTCATTATTCCAGCAAGTAAAAGAAATTCAAACTTGAAGGTACTAGTCTCACCATATTTGAAAATCCTCTACCTAAAACATCTTGTTTTTGCTAAATCAGGCTAATTCTTATAATAATTGCACTCTGTCCTATCATCCCTTCCTGAGCCTCAACTTCCTCACTAAAAAAATGAGGATGAGGATAATCTGTATTTCATGGGGAGGTTGAAAGGATTAAATGTGTTAAAATACACAAACCACTCAAAATGATAGCCTGACACACAAAAGGTACTTAATAAATATTAGTTGTCTCCACATTATGAAACTTTTTAAAAGTCATTAAAGATATTTTAAATGTATTTATTGATAAGGCTGTGTGATTTTTATGCTTCCAACTCTGTTAAGACTGTCTGATTTTTCTCCAAGGAAAGAGTAGGAGGAAGAAAAAGCAGAGGGCAAAAACTGAAACAGAAAACAACACGGATTTCACGTTTTTACTTTCATTCTCTTAATTATTCTTAAAAAAAAAAAATTTGACTGTTTATCCCTCTTATTACCTATTTTTCCAAGAAATACAATTTTCCTTAGTCTTTCATTTTTTAGATGCCACATCTAGAATTTAGCAGATATACTATTGTCAAAAGTACACTTAAAACTAGGTATCTTCATTGCTCAACATTTTACACCATAAAGCCTCAGTCTTAAAAAAAAAAAACAAATAAACTGAAGATTACTGACAACTAAGCATTCTCTAACAACTGTGAATTATTTCACGCCACTTGAAGGTTTTACTTGATCAATTTTACATGCAAACATACTTTCTCATTCTTTACTCTCATTCCTACTAATTTTTTTATGACAAAAAAACCCACTGATGACTACACTCTGCATGCCAGTTCACTTCTCAACAACGCCCATCCATCCCAACACCCACCCACCCACCCCAAAGAGACACCCAGCATTGTTTATGCGGAGTTGGAAACAATATACTTCCCACTGCTGCTGGTTAATTTATTTCAGATACGGCCAGGCCTGGGAAGCAGTGTGTTTGTCTTTTTTCCCCTCTTTCTTCTTCCTTGCTTGTGCCCCCTCATCCCTTTTTATTTAAATTACTCTTTTTAATTTAAGAACTTCTGGATGTTTTATTGCCTTGGCAGCTTTTTCTCTGGATTGACTAAAAAGGTAAGTTTAAACACTTTTTATCAGGTTAATGTCTTTTCTTTTTTAAAATGTGTATCTGACAACCAGAATCCATAGTGTTAAAACTGTGATGATGATGATGATGACAATGATGATGATGATGATGCTGTTGTTGTATTTTACCATGCTGATTCACCTTTGGCACAATTTATTGTTTTTGTGCCCTAAATATACAAAAAATAAAAATGTTACTTTGCACAAAGTTAAACTGGTTGTTCTCAAATCATCTTTATCAGTAGTTATACATGTGCTCCTAAAGGATATAAAAAGATTTGAAGCTTGGTTTTGTTGTTACTTTCATTCTTTATTTTTTTAAATCATACAATATTATACATGCAGATACAGTCAGTCAGTTTCCTTGCCTAAACATTTACAGAAAATTACTAAAAATATATAATTTGTAAAACCTGAGATTAAAAACAATACAAAGCCTAAATGATAGCTTTTCTTTTAAAACCACATTAACTGTCTCCTAGTCAGTTTAGTTTTTTTTAAATTTCAGATATCTGAAAAAGAATTAAGTAATAATAAACATCTTTAATAAAATTTATAATTAAAGTCATCTCAAGGCCAAAATCTTAACTTTAAAACCAACAAATTTTACTGAATTAAATTTTATCCAAAATCAAATAAATATATTCCATCAATGTAGTTTAAAAAATAGATAAGCAAAGACTCCCCAACATATGCAAAGGATACCAATTAAGAATCACATTTCAAATTTTAAAACACTTCCACAGATGAGAATCCAAAAGCTGAATGAATGGCTTTCACCGGTAACATTTACTTTCTGCACAACTTTCTCTTCCCTTCTCATCCTAGCTTCCCACCCACCAACACACACATAAAATATATCGTTTAGGCCAGTGGTATTTTAGTACATCGCCCCTCCTCCTCCACTTAGACAGTCTTGCCTTTTACATCTATGTGGAGGTTCCCATGGCAATACGCACACCAATACTTACTTCCAAAATCTAAATGCTTCATTACTAAATAACACACATCCTAATGAATAAAGATTGCTTTTCTAATGACTATTTTTTTAATGAAAAAGCTTGATTTCTGGAATTTCCGAAAAACAGTCATTTAACAGTATAGAAATAACTTGAAAAAACACTCGTAAGCAATCATATGTATGCATATCATTATATGAGAAATGTAAGCACTTACTCTTACTGCATAAAACTGATATGCTGAGCCAAGAAGCTTACCTCAATTATAATCATGAACAGTAAGTATAATTTTTACTAGTCCTGTTTATTCTCTTTTTTAAAAATGTTGGCTACATAGCTCATAAAAACCCTGGTGAGAAATTCTAACACAACAAGCCAAGAAGCAATTCATGGACAGCAGGAGGCAATTCCACGACATAGGCATAATCTATAAAGAGAAACCACTACAGCTTTTTGATGTTAAATAAGTAGAAATATTAGCATACAACAAAGCTAAGAAGCAGACTGTTGTATCAAGTTTAAAAGTAAAATATCCAGGGTCAAATGTCATGAGTACCTTTGTCTAGACTTCTTTCAAATGTGAAATTTTCAAAATTTTTAAAACAAAAAAGGTCTCTTTTAAATACTGAAGGGCGTGCATATTTAGTTTTAGTACAACACACATTTCAATCAAGTTATTCAAAATATAAGGGAGAGGAGGATTTTGTTTTATATTGAAGTGGGAACATCAAGGTGGGAGGTCAAACATTTACTTTGAAAACATATACATTTCTTAAACAGGTTGTACACATTAAGAAGCCGCAGAGAAGAGGCAAGAGTATAAAATCAGTAGCATTTCATAAAGCTTTTTGATAAATGATCAAAGAAAAGCATTAAACATCTTTCTGCATGGTGAATACATTTTTTAAAATTATAAAAGTCAGCAGAAAGTACACTGAACCTTATTTATTCTGACAACATAACTTAGCACCTGGATAGTTGTATTAAATAATTTAATTGTTTCTGCTACAGTTTATTAACTTATATTTATGGGTTCATAAAAATAGAACATGAAAACGTACTTTAATGAAAAAAATCTCACTTTTATAAAATTTATAATGAGCCTTTTTTTTATTGTGCTTTTACATTATCACTGTTTTAAAATGAGCTGATTCAAAAGACTATAAAGACTCCCTGAAAACCAGTACAGGAAACTCAAGAATTTACTTTCCCCAAAAACAGCTTTTAAGACATGAACATGAACTGCCTAATGAATCTCATGGTTAGGCTTGTGAAAAGGACCAACTTGCACCTTTGAGAGGTCTCTCCCTCTTTTTAAAAATTCCCATACAGTGAAACCTGCTGATGCTTTTTTTTTTTTACAAGGGCGGGTGTGGTTGGGGCAGGGGGTGCCACATTGGCAAGGGGGTTTGAAATATCTGTGAGAATTTTTATAGGCAAGATCCCCTCTCCAGTGTTTAAGCAGGCAAAAAATAAATAAATGAACCAATATTAAATGTTCATTTTACTAAAAAAAAAAAAAAAAAGGACAATCCCCTACAAATGTTTCATTTTAATCTACTTTCATTTTAATATCAACAACCTAAAAACAAATATTTGCAGAGTTTGGAAATTTTTTCAGTTCTTTGGAGACATTTAATCAACCTTGATATCAGATGTGGTTTTAAGCCAACTTCAAAAACAAAACTAGAAAAAGTATTATGTTCTCTCTTAAACAAAAATAATCTATTTTAAAATCCTCTTTTTATCACAAGCAGGTTTGGATGCAATGCCACCTGGTGGCACAGATAAACTCTTAACTGGGTTTAGATTTTTAGTAACTGAGCTATTCTATGTCATACTAACCATCCCTCCCTTTTGACTACTTTACCCTCCTCCCAAACAAGTTATTCATCCCATAGTTTAACAATAAATAATTTTTATTTTAAAAATTTTAAGATTTTTAAAAATTAACTGCACATATGCACATGACAATTTCCTCAGTGTTCAAATGTCCTAAAAGCAAAATATTTCATAAACCAAAATTGTACCAAAGCTTTAATTTTTAAACGATAAAATGTTTAAGAATGGGGGGGTGGGATGGAGTAACCAAGTTGCTTTGTAAAATTACACTGTATAATTAATTCCATGGTAAGAATGTTTTTATGGTGTGTTTTGGTGACCTTTTATTACCATCAAGTTCACAATGCTGGTGGGCTGCCTTTTAATCCCTCCGCAGACAAAGGCCCTAAATAAACACAGATCCCTTCCTGGGAAAAAGTCCACTCTGGTTAAATGGTAAGGAAATGAGTAAATCATTAGTAATCTTTAAAGCCAAAGCTATAAACTCAAGTTACCTTAAGTTGAAATGAAAGTGTCCTGCAAGAGTTTCAAAGTTCTGTCACAGATAGAAATCTCCAGCTCTTGACTCCAGACTAGGCGCCAGCTGATAAACAAACAATTTAAGTCAAGAGCTGGAGAATTCCCAGCTTTTTCATTTAATGGCTTTGGCCAAGAGTATTTATTGCCTCCAGTTTTATTCTCACTTAGCTCTAAGAGGAAATTTAAACTCATCATTATCTTAAAGCCCCATATGGGTAGCAGTCAGCTCACCTGATAATAGCTCCTCTTACGCTGTACGAGTTTGAATCTCTACCAGAAGTGATGTAATAATATAAACTAATTAGGTATGGTTTTAGGTTGACTTTTTAACAGGCTAAATAAATTTTGTTCAATATAGTTTATATTCCCACTCGGAGTAGTAACAATTCCAAAAAGTTTAATTTTCCAGTTTTCAGTACAAACTACCAGCTAAGATGGAAAAAGACAATGTAATCTCTCATTCCTGCACATGCTCACACTCATGTTCTTGTCCTCTCGTTCTCACCCCCTCCACTAGTCCTTGAATATTATATAAGATAACTTTTCTGTATCTAATGTATACTTTTCCTATTAACCTCAAAACACCTATCCAGTGTTACTCCAACTATTTCCCAATACAGCCGAGTGCAAGATTTAAGATGTAAATGCCTAATCATGAAAAGCTGTTGACTTTATATGCATACCAATAAGAATATAAAAGCTCAGTCTAATTGAAGACCATGGGTTATCATCAAATATTTCTAAATACTGCTTTTTAAAAGTTTGCTATTAAAGATTATAGGTCTTAAAGTCAGAATTCTGTTGCTGCTTATTCCTTTCTCAAAATTATCATTTATTTTAGAAAAATCTTATCACTATCCAGGATTTTATATCAAAATAATTCTTTTAACTATTTGAATGTTTGCAGATATTTGACAATTACAGTAAATTAACTATCCTTTCTCTAGCTGCTTATCTCATGAAAGAATGCTGCAAGAAAATTTTTACAGCCTAAGGTAAAGGGTTAATAAAATATGTCATTAGCGTAAAGAAAAATTCTTTTCCTCCTATTTTTTAATTTTCACAAAGTTTTATAAACTTATTTTGGCTGGAAAAGCCAATTAACCATTTCAGTGTCTGCCAAGACTATTTTTCTATTCTTTTAATATATGGACATAGTGTATTAAAAATGTTGGCCACTTGAGAACAAGTATTACTCTTACACATAAGAATTAAGGGAAATGAAATGCAGTTAATGATAAAATTATTTGTATGCCTGGCCCTATATTAAGTTTCATTTTTAAAAACTCCCTAACAACAATGCCCATTTAGAGGCTGCAGTGGATAAACAACTATGATGACTACAACTAACAGTTAATAACTCAGTAAAAAAAAAAGGATGTCAAGTACTAATCTTAAGATTCTTTTTCTTTTTTTTAATCTTAAAATTCTTAATACTATTCTAAAAGAAATCCATATCTCTCATATCCCTTGAGCTAAATACAAAACAACAATAACCCCCTACCTTCACATCAGTTTAAAGTCCCCCCACAGCAGAAAAAAGAAGGTATGTCTGCTGCCAGGCCTTCCTTGGCTGTGAAGGAAGCATGACTACTATGAAATTTGCATGGAAATTTAAAATGTTCACAACTATAACACCCAAAGTAATGCCAAACAAAATAGAATTCTATGGCAAATATACAGAAAAGCAGATTTAAATGTAACTTCATATACTTTTCATCTGCTAACACTATCAGACTTTCTCTAAGAAAATTAGACTTCTAGAAAACTGCAAGTCAGTCTGATAAGGTTTGGGTTTGATTATGGTAAAAAGGCCCTTATCAAATTCTCAATTCCATCTCCTCCTCCCACCTCACTTCTCATGCTAACCAGGGATCACAAGCAAAACAAAATAGAGACAAATAATACATAAAGTACACTGGAACTAATTTCATCTGCTTAGGAATCAATGGATGTTAAGGAAAAATAAATTATACGTAAGTAATATCTTCAGATTTGTTTTCTAAATCTATTTCACCTTTATACAAACACTGCTAGGGAGTCCTGAACTATGTCACCAGACCCAGTTGTGTCTGGTCTGACTTACATCCTGAATGGCAATTAAAAGACATTAAAAATACCCTGGGATTACCTGAGGCAGGACCCCTGCCTTATCCATACACTTTCCAGCATAACCATGTGAAGAGAACACAGGTTCTCTCCACCACAGGACAGAGCCTGGCAAGAGCAGCCCTTGTAATGGTTACTTGCCTGGAAATTACAATGCAATTAAAATTTGGCCTTCAGATTTGGAGATGAATAAACTGCAAATTACAAGAGTATATTTTTAGAAATAAAGGTTGTTGTTGGCAATAATTATTACTAACAATAAATAATGGTGGCAATAATAAAAATACTGTAAAGTGATCACCTTGCCTTCTCTAACCCATTCTTCCACAATTTTCTTAAGAGACAAACTACCAGAGCTACCTCGACTATGTTATCTTGGGCAGTGAGTCAGCAGTCTTCTTTCAATGTGTTAAGAACTTAACACCTTATATAGGAATTCTTGTCTATGAAAACTGTTTTAAGGGAGTCTTAGGCATGTCAAAGAATGTAAAAAGGGATTTTTATGGGCAACTCTTCTTCAGGGCTACTTTCAAAGAAACCCTTGGAATTTATTTACCAAACATTTCTAAACTACTTGTGCAAACTGTTAGAAAATCCCAGGTACAAGATATCCTCCAGAGACAAAAAGGATATTTAATGGACACAGGGTGATAAGTAAATTACGGGAAAATGTAAATGGCTAACATAATTGACCCAGTTCTGTGTACTGGTATTGATGAATCTTAAGTCATTTCTAAGGAAATGGATTTGTCCATCAAAGTTAATTTTAATTATTTGAGTTATTAAACTTTTAAATAATAGCAAATCAGACCAAGGAGAGTCTTATTTCATTTAATATTTTTCAAGATAGTGTAATTCAAGTCTTTCATACAAAAGCCAAGGCCACAAAGTACTTTTAAATTTTATAACAAATAATAAAAATTGCTAATTAAAAAGTAACTTTAAAAAACATAACAGTACTTAACTCCTTAAAGAGAAAAACCCACCAAAATGATTTATTTTACCAACTTATTTCAAAATATTTTTAAAAATTCTTTTTTAACAGTCTTATTGAGATACGATTGATATACAAAAACTGCACATATTTAATGTATGCAATTTGATGAGTCTGGACATATGCATATACACCCATGACACTACCACCACAATCAAAGTAATAAACTTTTCCATCACCTCTAAAAGTTTCCTCATGCCCCATTATTGTTGTTGTTGTTTTGTGGTAAGAATACTTTACATCAGATCTACTCCCTTAGCAAATCTTTAAATGCACAATACGGTATTGTTAACTATAGACACTACGTTATACAGCAGATCTCTAGAACTTAATCATTTTGCATAACAAAAATAAATACTGAGGTAAGAACAAACTGCAAGAGTAAGCATCACGCATAACACTACTGTGTAACCAAAGAGCTTGTGAGAGCATCAAAAAAAACCTACTGTGACAGCTCTTCCCCCTCTACACATACCAAGGCAAATTCAGCTACATGAAATCTGATGAAAGAATTTGCTTTTGGACAAAAATAGCAATGTTTCAGCCCAAAGCCAAGTAAAACTGCCAAGTTATAACTCTCTCTAAGAAAATGTTTTAATGGAAATGCCAACGAATCCTTAACTATAGTAGCGTTAGGTGCCAAAATACAGTTTTTGCTTTTGTGGTCTCTTTTCATAAATTAGATACAGAGCTAGTAGAAAAACAGTAGGTATCCCGTTCAGTGAGCAGTAAAGGCCAAGACTGCACACTGATTTTAAAAACAATAATGGAGTCTATATGAAACTTTCATTGAGATTTACCAAGCAAATCTAGCACTCTAAGAGAAATTTCCTAATAGGTTTTGTGCTTACTACCCCATATGCTAAGAATGCCTCAAACAAATTACTAAAACTTAATCCAGCCAAGTAGAGTATAAAATTTGGTCTCTTGGTAGGGAACTATTATACAAACACATACACACAAGTTCAATTACTTAATTTTGACATTAATTCCTACCTGGAACAATACAGTTTAGCAAATCAATAGGCTTGCTAGCACGGAATGCCTGGGGCTAATAACTAAAAGTGCCCCTTCAGAGTCACTTCAACTTACGATCTCTACAGATCTACAGACATACTGAGCAATCGGTGAGTTTATTCGTCAATTATTCAAGCATAGTTAAGTGCTATAATGATGCCCTTAGAATAGACTGAACAGTATTTGGTCATTAGTTATAAACAATAGCTTCTAATTTGCTTTATGTCTAGTATTTATTACAGAAGAGAGCTAAATTGGAACCGACTGTGGTAGCAGACCCACTGCCCCCAACACACACGATGCACGTATCCAAAACGGTGTGACTAAACAACATTTGACATTAAACAAGGATTACAACTTTCATAAAGATGCGATTTGTACAAGATAATAGATTAAAGGCATCATACTTATGAAACCAGTGTCATGGGATAATTTACAGAAAGCCCAGTTAGCTTTACTTTGAAAACCACAAACTGTTAAACAAAGGCATGGTATTAGACATGTGGAGGGTCAAGTATAGGTTATTCAATTTAACAAACTCCAAGTGAAACTACCTGCTAAACCTTGATAATATAAAGATAAATGTTCCACAAACATGCAAAGCTTGTTCATGCCTCAAAACCCTTACAGTGGAGCTCCTTCCGCTAAAATTCTCCTGCATAGTAAGACCTGTGCATTCGGATGTTTGCTTAAATATTACTTTCCCAGAAAGGGCATCTCATTCACTCTATGTAAAAGAGCCCTGACATTACTCTCTATCTCCTAAACTGTTTACTCTGTCTTTTTTTTCCTTCATAGTACTTATCACCGAAATTATTTGTTAAGTCTGCTCTATTCCTCTATAAGCTCCAAGAGGCAAAGGACTCTGAATGTCTTTAAAGCCCTCTCCCTGGAGTCTAGAACATAATTAAACACAGGAAGCACTTGATAAGTATTTATTGCATGAAATGGAGACTAAGGCATATCATACCTTGTGGTCAAGGTGCTATCAGCATAGTAAAGAAGATCAGATAAAAGCGTATAATCAGAAAAAAGTATATAATCTTGTAAGAATTATATAAGTAATTTTAAGTGTAAGCTATTTCACTGAAGAAAGAAACGTAAGCCTTGATTTCAAAGTTACGTTATCAAATTCTCTCTAACACCTAAGAAAATTTCTTTCAATTCTTTCATTTACAGAAGCACAACGACAAAAAAAAAAAATGAAACTAAAGGTGGTAGGAGAGTTATTTGAACTAATGAATTCTCTTTCTTCTGTGTTTAAAGAACAGTTACTAAAGAACTATCAAATCTGGCTGAGCACAGTGGCCCACACCTGTAATATCAGCATTTTGGGAGGCCAAAATGGGAGGGTGACTTGAGGCCAGAAGTTCAAGACTGGCCTGGGGAATATAGCAAGACCCTAGCTCTACAAAAAATAAGAAAAATTAGTCAGGCATGGTGGCGCACCCCTGGAGTCCCAGCTACTCAAGAGGCTGAGGCAGGAGGATTGTTTGAGCCTAAGGGTTTGAAGTTGCAGGGAGCCATGATCATGCCACTGTACTCTAGCCTGGGTGACAGAGCAAGATCCTGCCTCAAAAAAAAAAAAAAAAAAAAAAAAAAAAAAAAACTGTCAAATCTAATCCCAAATTCCACTAGTTCCCATAGGGTGTTACTTTTTCCATTTCCAGATCTAAACGTCCTTCTTTTGCCCCAGAATCACCTGTATAAATAAAATCCGATGCTACTCTCTCTTTAAATACTTACTCATAAAGCTGAATGTGAGATGAAAGTTAAAATAAGTATTAATAGCCAACCCAGATAGGATGAAGACAGTGTTTTTCTGCAGCAGCTAGAATGATGCTGGAGATCAAACTCCTGGAGATCAAACTGCTAATAAGGAGCTCCCACGCTAGTTGTTAAATATTGGGAATACTGCTGTATTGCCTTATTTTGCATTTTGTAAGTATTTGTAAATTATTTTATTAGTATGTTTTTCTAAATTCTGTACTTTTAATTGTAAGGACCTCCTCTTTGAAGCTGTTCTGAGTATCACTTTACTTCTCTTATCCCATCCCACCACTTTGATCATAATCACACTCCTCCGTGGTATCTAATGTTACAATGCAACATGGTAAACACAGTAAATGCTTACAACCTCACTGATAATAGAATGTAGAGACAATTAGTTTAGTTTAACTTCAGAAATAGGTAAATAATTTGAAGATAAATAATCTAGAGAACAGCTTGGGAGTGAGGAATAACTGTAAAAAGGCTTAATTTAATATTAATCTTGAATTTTTTAAAAAAAAGATTCTGGATTCAGTCAACCATACTTCATTAAAAACCCATTAGGAGATATACACTGGAGATACAAAGTTGAATACGACATGGTGTCTGCCCTCTTCAGAGTCTAGTTGAAGACACAGACAGGCATTACCATAAGCATAACACAGTAGTCCTTGCAATAGCATAGATATTGTACTACGGGAACACAGAAGGGCATGGAAAATAGTCTCACTGTTGCTATACAAAAAAAATCCTCTTATACTTCTGCTTTCAAGTATAATCTTGTTCAATTCCCAAGTCCTTATACCTCAAAACAGATCCTATCCAAGTTAAACTCAAAGATGTTAAGGATATTTCAAGATATCACTCTATTTTCTCTTCCTATGGAAGTTTATTTGATCAAACGGCACCAGTCAGGTGGATCCCAAACAGGAGAGACCCCAAAAACTGGTTCTATCCCCATCCATCCACAGAACACAGGCCCCTTACAGCCAGTTAATAAACATTCCAGGATGGGCCTAACACAATAGGACTGATCTGATCTCTCTTGAGTTCTCCAGATGCTAAAATAACGGTTTCTCAACTATTTCTTCTTAAGTGACTCTGAAACAGAAAATAGTAAGCCTCTTCCAGATTAAAAACTAGCTTCTGAGGGTTATAAAATAAAGCAATTCCCCGTTTTGACTATATGCCAGTGCCTATGGGCTAGCAGAACAGTAAACAGGGGACCAGCCACTGGGGGAGATAACATTGTTAGAAATGGAGTTAGCATAAGGGGCTTGCTATGACAGAAGGCCACCGTAGGATGACACTGAAGGGAAGATGGTGTGGCGGAGTGTGGTAAGAGCCTTAGACTGAGTTGGAAAACTAGGATTCTAGTTCCTAGATTTGCTAACAAGCTAGAGAACCCTGGGCAAGTCATTTACCCTCTTTGAATCCCAATTTTCCATCCATAAAATATTAACAGAGTTGAACTAAATTATTACTAAGGTCCCTTATAATAATAAAACTCAATTCTAAGAGTACAGGAGACACTTAAAAGCTAGACATACTACAGTCATGCACCACATAATGACATTTAAGTCAACGATGGACTGCATATACAACAGTGGTCCCGTAAGATTATAAGGAGATGAAAAATTCCTATTGCCTTGTGATGTCATAGCCATCGTAATGTCACAGTACAATGCATTAATCATGTGTTTATGGTGATGCTGGTATAAACAACCTTATTTGTATTACTGGTCATATAGAAGTATAGCACACACAATTATGTACAATACATAATACTTGATAATGGTAATGAATTATGCTACTCATTTATGCATAGTATAGTATCTACTATACTATACTTTTTATCATTATTTTAGAGTGTACTCCTTCTATTCATTAAAAAAAAGTTAACTGTAAAATAGCCTCAGGCAGGTCTTTCAGAAGGTCTTCCAAAAGAAGGCATTGTTATCATAGGAGATGTCACCTCCTTGTCTGTTATTACCCCTGAAGACCTGCCAGTGGGACAAAATATAGAAGTGGAAAATAGTGTGTCTGGCAGGAGGACTGCTTGAGGCCAGGAGTTTGAAACCAGCCTGAGCAATATAGTGAGACACTGTCTCTACAAAAAAATAGAAAAACTAGCTGGGCGTGGTGGCACACACCTGTAATCCCAGCTACTCAGGAGGCTGAAGCTGGAGGATTGCTTGAGCCCAGGAGTTGAAGGTTGCAATGAGCTTTAATGACACCACTGCACTCTAGCCTGGGCAACAGAGCAAGACTCTGTCTCAATGTCTCAAAAAAAAAAAAAAAAAGGAAAGAAAAAAAGCTTAAACTGGAGAGGAAGAAGAGAACAAATGACTGTACATACAGTGTCATGTGGGCTTTGATAAAGACATGCACAGTTTGACAGCTTCAAAAAGTAGCACCAAATAGAGGCATGCCTAAGTACTTTATAAAATAATATCTATACTATAAAATGATGATTATACAAGTATTAAAATGGTTATTCATACTGGTTTCACGATAACTGTAACAATTCAAGCATCATTTGTTTTTGATTCAAAAAATAAAAAGTCATATAATACTTAAATAAAATTGTATTATTTCTAATTAGGATGATGTACACAGGAGCCATTATACAGTAGGTCTAATAAATATCAAAATGAAACTTGGGGAAAACCTTCCATCTGCTACTCCATAGGCTGGTAAAATGATACAGTAATGATTCTTATTTTCTTTCCCAGAATAACACCTAGCAGGAAGTAGGGGAAAATGCTTGACTAAGGAAACCAATCACTTCTCAAAAATCTATACCATTTTAAATTTATCCAGGTTAAACAACTTCTCTTTAAAATGCTAACCACAGAACAGTAAATACAGTATGTTCACATTTATACTTTTAGAAGACTACTGTATTTGTATGTATCTACATGCAAGTCCATGTAAATGCATTTTTAAAAGTCTGAGATAGGAAATAGATAAGGACTTGGAAGAAAAGGATAAAGGGGGAAACTTTTAAGGTTTTTGTTCAAATGATCTCAAATATTCCATGTTTCAAGACTGATGAACGCAAAACTTCTATAAAATTGCAGGCTCATCTTGGGAATCTAAAGCCATGTTTTTTCCAACATCCCTTTTATTTAACTTTATTTAATTAAAATATAGTTATTTTTAAACCTGCCAATTTAACATAGAGAAAGTTTCCTCTCTTTTAACTGGGAAAGCAGAGCTGTTTTTAACCCACCATATTAAAAATATAACAATAATAACAATGAGAAGGTCAATATAAATAAGCTGCTATTATATACTGGTTAATCTTATAACAATCATATTAACCAATAAATTATCATAAACCATCCCTGCACAAGCTTTTAATCTACATAATATAGTGTAGATTCAGGTGTATTCATAGTTATAATATTAGCATTTTTGCATCCTAAAACTACAAACTAAGGTTTAAAAATAACTTGATAAAAATAAAAGAGTAATTTCAAAGTTTTCTCACAAGTAAGATTATATTTCAAAAGTTAAAATTACATTTAAAATAGCCGGGCATGGTGGTACGCATCTATAGTCCCAGCCACTCGAGAGGCTGAGGCAGGAGGATTACTGGAACCCAGGCTGGCTTGGGCAACATAGGGATCTCTTAAAAAACAAAAAAGGTTTAAAAATCAAATCAGTATTTTTTATTATCAAATAATTTCAGGCTGTACTCTTGAAGCAAAAGAAAATCAATCAATAACAAGATCATGTGTCCCATACCAATTTTCAAATCCAACTGTAGAACTACTCAAAGAAAGAATTGTTCAGTTTATTAATTCCATCCTATAAAAAGCTGCACTAACACCAAGCTTAAAACTGCTTATTAGTATTTTATGATCAAAGTACCGAGCCCACATTGTAAATCTTTACACCTAAATCCTATTTAACCAATTCAATATAACAATCAAAACAGCTAACAATTATTTATTCCTCCACCTGCATTCAAAAGCAGTTTGGGATATAAGATACTTTACAACAAGATCAGTAAGTTCTTTATGAAAAACAGAAATTGATTTAAATTATTATATTTTATTTTTTAATTCAAAAGTTCACAATCAAGTTTAATATAACTGCAAAAAACTCCTATTCTGCTGTCTACTACTATAAATACATAAATTATATATGTATACAGTAATTTGATTATATAGTAATTTTGAAAAATTTGGAAATTACAGAAAGTCATACCTATCTTATAGATACCTGCTATTAATATTTGATACAATAAGTTCTTAGAATTTCAGTAATGGATCTCCTTCTCCTCTTATTGATATGATTATATGACTTTTAGGTATGTATGAATTCTACTTACAAAGTTTCTATTATTAAGTCATCTCTGCATATATGGGCTAAACCAAACTGATTATATTAATAGTATTTGATCTCTTTTACACATGGTTGGATTTAGTTTGCTTACATACTTTTTAAAAGTTTTTACTTTTATATTCATGATTGAAATAGACCTATATATAATTTTTCTCTCTCATAATGTTTCTGTGTAGTTTAAGTATCAGAGTTACACAGGTCTTGTACAATGAGTTGGGAAATATTTCTTCTTTTTCTATTGTCTTGAATGTTCGCATAAAATTTAGATGATCTGCTCCCTGAAATTTTGGTAACAATTCATGTGTAAAATCATCTGGGCCTAATGTTTCCCTTGTGAAATGATTTTTTTTCTTTTTTATCACTTGTTCAATTTCTTTAGCAGTTACAGGATTATTCAAACTAATTATTTCTTGAATTAGTTCTGAAAAGTTAAACTTTCTAGGAATTAATCTATCCCTATCCATAGTAATTAGAGCAAAAATTCACAATACTTCAAAGTTGTGACATCCTTTTATCTGAATTTAGAATTTGCAGCAATGTTTCCTGAGAGTACTAAATAACACGTCAGCTTGATTTGTTGTTTATTTTTAATAAGAGAGTAAGAATCCTGTAATAGGCCTAAAAATAACTAGAAATATCTTGGGTACCACAAAACCATAATTGCTACTTTTGACAAACAGAAATAAGTGGGCATATATTTTAGCTATGACTTACCACCAGAAACAGGGGCATCCATGAAAACTGCTCCCATTTTCTCAACTTCTTTGGCCAATTCTTTTGAAACTGCAGGATCAATAGTACTGGAATCTATTAATAATGAGCCTTTCTTCACTTTTCTAAGTAAATAAATAAAAACGTAGTTTACAACTCTGAATAAACATTTCATTCAACTACCTAAAGAATGAGAATCTGCTAAAAGCTGCTAGATATCAAGGAGGTCTTTGGTTTAGTATTAAAAAACACTATTAATTAGTACAGGTTCAAAAATATCATATTCATTTTCAGATCAATTACAGTTCAAAGTAAACTCAGACTCTCAAACCAAGAAAATCTAATAAACTACATGGTATAAACTCTGGTTTCAGGTGAAGTACACACTAACCATAATAACATAGCTATTACGCAGCTAAGATGTGAATCTAAGATGTAAGCAATTTAAAACACCTATTAACTTTAAAAGGGTATTTGATAGGATTTAAATTTTTGTTTGTAAAGTAGCTGGGTCTTTAAAAAGTAATTTATTTGTCTTTCACAGGCCATATTGCAAATTTCACATATCCATGTCATTTCCACTAGGTAGAATAAACATAAGCAATTGAAATCTAGTCGTTTGCTTCAGGATGTCATATTCTTTTATAACTGTAACTTTTTACTGGCAAAATAAAATATCAAACAGGTAGAAAGGAAAATACATGAATGAATCTCAAAATCTCACAAAGTCTTTTTGCTCTTTAGGGTAAATTTATATGCACACACTGGTAAAGGGGAAAGCAGTCTTTTCACATCGTATTTTACAGGAATATTTAAATGACATTCTTATATAGAATATTTTTGCTTATACTGTAAATACAGAATATATCTACATAGTTGCCTTATTATCTCTAAGGCAGTGTCTATCTTCAGTGGCTAGGAAACTGGGACCTAAATTATAATTTATTTAAAGAGGTATGGCTAACCTTTAATTTAAACTTCCAAAGTTCTTATTACAGATACACTAACCAAGAAGACAGAGAATCATGATTGGAAAATTAGAACTGAATAAATTATATATTGAAGGAGAAAATAGAAAAATCATTGATAAAAACTACTGAAAAGTAACATCTTTCTATAGAAAAATAACACAAAATGGTTTAAACAATTTTTGACATATGAATTGTTACAGTTCAAACACAATGCTTGGGTATATTTCACAGAAGAAAATAGCATACTCTATTAGAGATCATCTCAGTATGTAGGTTTCACTTTATGTAACCTAAACAGAATTGTTTATCTGTCTTCTGTTATCTTCATGTTTTTAAGATCTCAAATTTTTAAATAAATAGAAAATCATCTCAAAAATTATAAATGCACTGGGTGTGCAGAAATGATCCTGACCCAGAAAAAAATAAAGACCCACCCATGAGAAGCAAATTAGAGTTCAATGTAAAGCCAAACTCTTTCAAAGCACTCCCTGGACAAAATTGTTCTGGTAGCTGGCCACCATATTCCTTAGCAAAGGATAGTAATAAATGCAGGGTTATGTCTCCACAGTTTTTACTAACTTTTCCTTGAGAGGTAAAACAGGCCCTAACTGGAACAGGCTAGGTAACAAGACTAGGATGCCTCAGGACCACACACACACTGTGGTCCTAAAGGCTCCATCCAAAATGAATGTCTTTCAACCTTCCCTGAAATCTAAACATTTATCTCACCAGTTTTCTGCCTAATATCCAAGTGTCTTTTGCTTCCAAGTTTGTTAGTTTTCCAAAGCAATTCATTTCCAAAAACCTCAAATTTCATGTATTATAGTTTCCAGAAATTAAACCCTTTCTTTTAGCCCTTCATCTATCTACAGGGCCTACCAGTTTGTTCTCCCTCTGCTGAAATTTGACAACAAAATAAGTTAGGAATAGAAACCAGTAAAACCAGAAAACTAAGTTGGGAATTCAATCACTGTCATCCTAACATAACCACAAGAGTTTGGCAACAAGCAGCAATTAACCAAAAGGTTCTTAGAGCCAGGGAAGATAGGCATTGGCTAGGAAACTCTGACCTAAATTATATTTTATTTAAAGAGCTACTGCTAACCTTTAATTCCAAATTCCCAAAGTTCTTACTACAGATGTACTAACCCAAAGGACATACAATAACTTTTTATTACATAATGAAATGTTAAATAATGGCATTCTCTCCAATGTTTGGCTTCATTTTTCATAAAAACCTTTTTCTAAATTTCTGTAACCTATAAGGAAATTATGTTTGTAATAGCTGTACAGTTTAAAATGCAAGCTTTAAAAGTCTCTTAAACATTTTACCAATGAAAGGGTAAGTTTAATGCGAGGGTTAAAAGGAAAGAAACAGAACCAAAAAAATTTATTCCCAGAAGTCATATATTTGATTTCAGTGAAAAAATAAATTCTTTACAACAAGAAACCACACTATTCACTTTCTGAAATGAGAAAACAGTATAGAAATGTTTAATAAACATAATTGTAATTTCCTAATAGTTCTAACAAATTGAAATTCATGAACTATCATAACAAGAAAACATTCACAGTTGAAAAGTACATACTTCAGAATTCCATTTGCTCCAGAATAAGCTTCTATTGCATTGATACTGGTGGGCAGCATTGTAATAATTCTGTCAGCTTTTTCAGCTACATCTGCTGGGGAAGATACTACCTTTAAAAAAAATTGCAAAGGCACATTATTTAAATTAAAATGTAAGCAGTTTCTACAGCACAAATAGGATTCACTTTTTATGCATGCCTATAACAGTGACAGTGCATAAAAAACCAATCTTTGTTTCCAAATGACAAAAAAAAAAAGCTTATTGCCTGAAATAAAGGGCCCATTCCTTATATACATACAGATGCAGTTTCTGTGGAATCACATTTAATGTTTATTTTTAAAAGTGTGAAGGAAGTTGAGGGGAAAAAGGCAAAACCCAATAGTCCTGGAAATACACAGATTTCTCATGGATTCTTCCAACCTGGATTCTTAAACAGCATACTTTTTGGTATGTGCTTAAACAAAGAAAAATATTCTAGTACAACAGAGCTGGTAGCTCAACTATAAGGAGTCACTAGTGATTTATTGGACAGCAAAATCCCCTAGCAAAATCTCAAGCCCCAATCACCACCATCCTTCAGTCTTTATTTTTAAGCAAAAAAAATTAAGCCTGTTTCAGAAAAGAAAAGGTCAGGATGAGGACGTGAGCACTTAACTACCGTGACTGTGAGTACTACCAGGAGGGCTGACAGTGTGAGCTACCAGAATTCATGCGAGTACTACATATACAAGAGAGACATACAAATGCCATCAACGCACTCTCTCAACCCTGCTTTAGTAATGACTGTGAACCTACTGGAAAGTTTCTCTGTCCATCCTCTGTATGTGTGTACACTCGTGGGTAGATGCACTCACTCATGCCTCCCACCGCAAGCTCTCTCGCTCTCTCTCACGTTATACAACTTGATACACCTGGCTAGCTAGTTAGCAACCAAAGAGGTCAGAAGAGACCAGGAGCTCACTCCTTGACTCAAACTCTTCTTTTATAGAAAGAATCCTTCACCCAATTGTCACAAAAGCTTCTCTAAAGCCTTTTCTCTTTTCATTTAAAAAAAGACAAAGGAGATAATTGTTAGGCAGATAATTGATGACTTCTCTCCAGGATGATTTATGTATATAAAAACTGCCATATTTCTACATACATTATGTATAGAAAGTAACATATTTGCTACTAGAAAATGTGAAGTGGCACTTTGGAGTCCGAGGTGGGAGGATTTGCCAGTATGTAAAAATTTAAAAATTATCTGGGTGTGGCAGTGCACGCCTCTATTCTCAGCTATTTGGGAGGCTGAGGTGGGGACATGGCTTGAGTCCAGGAGTTCAAAGTTGCAGTGAGCTATAATTGTGCCACTGTACCCCAGCCTAGGCAACACGGTGAGACAATGTTTCTTAAAAAAAAAAAAAAAAAGTGAAGTGACATACAACATATAATCATCTCAGGAATGGGAATGCCCCTGCTTCGTACGGTGGAAGTTTACATAACATTTTCTTTATACCTTTATACTTTATACATCTGATGAAAGTGAAAGAATAGGAAGTCAAACATAGTGTGTTATCTAAATATTATGAGCTAGAAGCAATTACATTTCAATTTTCCAAGAGACCATCAGCCCTAAATCAATTTCTGGATAAATGAAGTTTTAACAAAAAGCGATTTTCATAAGTCATTCTTTAAAATTTCAGACAATCAAGTATCCTAGCATATTGTGTATTAACAGGGTAGGAAATGATATTATAAAATGCTTCAGACCCTAAAATTAAAAAAAAAAAAAAAGAAGGGCCGGGCGCGGTGGCTCACGCCTGTAATCCTAGCACTCTGGGAGGCCGAGGTGGGCGGATCGTTCTGAGCTCAGGAGTTCGAGACCAGCCTGAGCAAGAGCGAGACCCCATCTCTACCAAAAAAATAGAAAGAAATT
>CAUYSK010070279.1:0-19048 GCA_963575035.1 Avahi laniger | reverse complement strand
AGCCAACCTTGGACATTTTACACCTTTCCTCGTGTCTATTATCTCCTCTGTCTTAAAAATAGATAAACAAATAAGTAAATTTTGAAAAAGAACTGTGGCACTTGTTCTCCCTTTACTTTCCATGCAAGTAGAATTAGATTTATTTTGTGAATGAATAATCTCTACAAGATCAAAGAAAAGATGATTTTCTCAAGAATATTCCCAACAAATTTAATAATTATCGACAATGTTTCTGTATAGTGTTAAGTTTACAAAGTATACATAAGAAATTAAGAGACATGTTATATTCTAGTTGTCAATTTTTAAATTATGCTATCAAAGCAATTGAATAATTTCAAATCAATTCACTTTTGTGTTAATTTAACACAGATTTATGTTTCCTTACTCTATGAATTTCCATTGAAAAACTATGTCAAAGCTTATGTAAATAACCAATATGTTACAAAAATTCAGTACTTATACCAATTCTTTTAGAGTACTGTTTTTGTCAGGAGACATTGTATTTTGCACTACTTTTGCATTTGTTTTGATGACTGAAATCTCTATTTATCATTTCTGCAATAATATTTAAATATAATTCCCCAATTCTCACATTACTATTCTTTGGAGCACTTTTCAGAAGGAAGCTTTTGCCTAAAGGATAATACTAACAATTGAAAAGTTTTGACCTAACTTCTATTGATTCCATAGCAATATCTAATGTATGCTATATCCAGAAGCATTCAAAAATATCTATTAATATGCTTTGCAACACACATTTTTAACTCTCTCCTTGCACATTCCTCTCAAGTACTTATTTTTGCATAGTGTCTTTTACTTTTATATTCCATATTCAAGATTATTCTAAAGCATCTAATTTCTTTATATTTCTCTTCTGGGCTACATATTGTCTTTCATTGTTCTATTCACAATTCTTTGCCCTAGGTCTGTTTACACAAATCTTTGGAACTATCTACTGTTCAGTGAAGTTAAATTGTAGTTTTTTAAATTTTTTTAACATTAACCATTTAAATAAATCTACCAAGATAACTGATACTTACCCATATCCCTTTCATAACTACAACCTTGAATTATCTCTTATTCTAGGTCTCAAGAGAATTGTTGTAAGTGATGAAGATCTCCCTGTAATAGAATAACTGACCTCCATTCATATCTCATATCTTAGCATAAAAGATAATTTTCCATAGTGGCTTCCTCTGAATTTTAAACTGAATTAGTCTCCTTGAATATTTTCTCTATATCACTTTTTATTTTTTCATGCATTTAAAACCATTGAGAGAGAGCACACATGTGTAAGCAAGAATCAGAGAGAGAGAGATTATTTTTGATATTGGTATTCTTCACTTCTTCACGCTATAAATTACATAAAGGCAGGGATTTTCTTTCCTACCGTGTACCCATCTGCAGCACAGAGCCTACAAAAAATGCACTGTTCAATGACTATTGCCGCGAAGAATTAATCCAAAATAAATAAATGTTTTCTCTCTTATTTGAAGAACTTATTCTCAAAACGAGCATGCCTAAACTCTAATATTATTAATAGAACAATCCTCGACTCTTTTCTCTTCTATCTTCAATTTCTTCAAAATTGGCAAAGCTTTTTATAACAGTCAAACATCTAAAGTTTTAACAACCTAAACGATCTGCGAATATTTATATCTCAAATGTACTGGAGTATGTTATCCAATCACATGCATGTACCATTTAGGATTTCATATTTTGTTCTCTAATATACTTGAACACAGAATGTCTATTTCATTGGTGTCATGTATGCACAATCCTCTACCTTCTTTCTGTCTAAGACACCAAATTATTTACCAGGACCTGATATATTTACCCTCTTTCGATTTCATTAATATAAACCTCACCAAAAAATAGTTTATGTGAGATAATTCCAGATGTTAAAATATGCTACTCAGGATGCTCTGGTCTTTAAGCTGTCCTTACCCTCCCATAGTCTCGCCTGTCCTGCTGCCAGGAACTTTTTAAAGCACTACAGCACAGGACACAAAAAGATCTGTAGTTTCATATCTATAGGAGTCTGAATGCCCTGGGGTAGGCACAACTCCCTTTGGAATAAACAGGGTATGTGCATGGTAGGCGTGTGTGTGTGTGTGTACATCTAGCTTTGGATGACTAAAGTAGAACGAGACAAATTCAACACTGATCCAGGCTGCAGCCCTTGGCCAAATGTCAAAAGCCACAATTAAACAAGAATGGGAATTGCAGAAAGAGGGACTTGTTTTGGGTCTTCTTGTATGAGCCACGATAGAATTTAGTCGTATCTTTCAGTAAAGGCAATGCTCCAGATGGCTCTAGTAGGCTGTCACGGATGAAATGGGAGCTACCTCACTCTACCTTACCAATGTCAGGTCTATTTTGTTCTCTTAGTGGCTAAAGGACTACTGCATTTCAAGCTATAGATCTTGGAGAAGGTTAGTCATAACCATCTCTTTATCTAAATTTCCTCTCCACCTAGTAGATCTTATCAGTGATGTGAAATGTTATGATTGAACATATATTCCTCATTCCTCACATTTCCTAATCTCCACTGGTATATTTCTGACCCTTCATTTATTTCTTTACTGTGACTTACATGATTGTTGAGTTTGGAGAGGAAAAGGTGTTTGCCTGACCCAGCCCCTTGAGGGCTTCCTCACCAATATATGGAGGGCTACCTTTGAGCAAAATATAAAAAGTTGAGTAGATATTCACTAAACAAAAAAGAAGGTGGGAAATAAGACACAAAAACCAGGAGCAACAATAAAATTATCTGTCATGTTCTGAGAACTGATGTCAATTTATTTACGGCATAAATTTGAGTTTCAAGATAATGAGAGAAGGAATGCAATGGGAAAGTCAGATAATGCACAAATGAGACTGGACACCTGAAACATTAATAATATTAATATTATTATAAACTAATACAAACTACATATAATAACAGGTTTCAAAACTTCAGGATCTTCTAGTGAGTGCTAGCCTTGTGGTATTATTAAATAAGATTTTTTTTAATTTTCACCCTTTCATTGCAATATATAGATTTCATTTCACTAAACAAAATTAAAGCGTTTGTAATTGCAATCGGACATTGGTTCAGAGGGATTGAAATCCACTGGTGTAAGAGTTAAAAAAGCATAGTTGTAAAAGAACAGCTGTCTGTAGAATAATCTATAAAATAGTCTCTGTTGAACATGTAACTGAGGAAATCCTGAAGAAGAGGTAAGTCAACTGCATGCCCATTGTTCTAGATAGGTAGATCAAGAAATTATGGAAATAGAGTAGCATAATATTATTTAGAAAGCAAAGAGTGAAATTAAATTATAAGGAAAGCAAATCCTATTCTTTTCAGCTTTTAAAAAAACATTACTTTTCTTTAAGGGTCAAAGCCCTGTAAGTGTTTACAGAAAGGATCTGTCAATGTTATATGATCATGACTGGGAAGCAACAGGGTCTATAGCATGTAAATTTGACAAAAAGACTTTAACATCTGATTAGAGTGATGAGAACATAAATTATTTTTTGATAAGTTTCCTAGTTAAGAAAAAGAAGAGAGATGCTAGTATAGCTAATTCTAATATGCCCTTTAACAAGCATCAACAAAACAAAATGAACAAAGAAAAGCAAATAATAGGAAAAAAAAGCCCAATTTCAAACCTTAACACTAAAAAATAAGAAATTAGATATCTCAGCATGATAAAACTTAATCCCTAAGAGAAAATATTTTTATGTCTGTGTTGTTAAATATTAATGTTATGCTAATTAGAATAATTTTAGTTCACATACTGAATTTATTTTCAAAACAAACCAGAACAAAATTATTTTTCAAAGTCATTATTAAATTAAATGTAATATAAAAATGTATTTTTGTGTTTATATTAAAAATTTATTTTTCTCCAGTTTTCTTGTGTAATCTACACAATGAATAATTTTTTTATACATTTATTTAAAAAACCAACACAAAACCTGGGAACATAATGTGCTAGCTAAGGAATGAACCTGTTGACATCTAGGTTCATTTCACTGAATATTAATATAAACATTGAGACCCTTACAGAAAATGTCTCCATCTGTTGAGAGTTCATGATGCGGAACATGATATTAGCACCTGTATGTTTAATTTATTCAATTCTTCATATTTCTTTACACAAAGTGCTAAAATAACATAATACAAAATTTCACTATTTCTTCATTCTAATTTGCATACCTTCCAAGTGTAACTTAATTTTACATACATCAATTGATCATTTTTTATGTGTCTATTACTCTCACTACATGGAAAGCTATATACTTCAGAAAAAATTCTGTATTTGGTTTTGTTTGTTAACACCCAGAAAAGGACGTGAGAAACAATTGCTAGTCAAATATAACTTTGTTGAAATAAAGATTTGATAAATTAATACATTGACTTTCAACTTCAACTACTTGTAAACTGGACTTTTTTATTGTAAAATAGTGTATACAAAATAATTTTGTCAATTGGCTTTCAAAAGAATAGTCATTAATATATTAAGTTTTATTGCAATGGTACTATATTAGAAAATCTTGATCCCTGTATATGGACAATTTAAGATAATGAATAAATTATTCATAAAGGTTAATGGAAAGATTAAAATAGTTTCAATATAGGCAAGTAAAATATTCTCAAATAAAGAATAGAGTTTTACAAACACATTATAAATAAAAAATTGCTACCTCAAATATATAATAAATTGACTTTGGAATCAATTTCTATGTTAACTGCATTTTTTATAATTTTACTTATACATTACTTATTTGCTATATATCATAAATTTTCACATTCACTTAGAAAAAGAAATCAATATATCATAGAAAAAATGTATGTCCTCATTCAAGTAACACACATTTTTGAAGAATATACATACATATACACACACATACATATATATCCGTGAAGGTGTATGTATTTTTAGTCTGCTACATTTTTAAAAAGTTATACAACAATAACTCTAATTAACATGTGAAAATTTGCACGTATTATACAAGCTTTCAACTGAACATTAAGAAAAATGTAAAGACATATAGCTAAAAGTAGGTAGAAAAATTTAAAGGAATTCAAAAATATATTCAAATGTTCCATGAAGATACAGTAAAAGAAGTATAGGAGAATGAAAACTAGAAGGGACCAAAAGAAAAAATATTTTAAAAAGTATAATTAGACCAAACCATTTGAATAATTATAATACATATTACTATACACTTCAATAAAAAGTTAGATGTTATCAGAATAAATAATACAGGGAGACCCAATTATCTTCTGTTTCTAATAGAGGCTTTTTACTATAAAAACACAGATAATTTAAAAAAATTACTAGGTAAGAAAGAATAAAATATGCGAACTATAAATATTAGAAGTCTGGAATGAAATAATATCAAAATACAGAGTATTATGAAAGATAAAAAGGAATATTTAATAATAATAACATAGTAAATTTCTTAAGAAAAAGACAACCATGAATATAATCCTAATAATATTGTTCAAAATATATTAAGCGAAAAAACCTAATAGGCTTTCTTCCTAAATTCTGTCAAACATTTAAGGAAGAAATATATTTCCTATACAAAGTACTGCAGAAAACACAGGAAGAATAACTTTTGTACAAAATCTTTCAGGAAATACAAGATTAACTTTCTAACTTGTTTTATTATTGCATCATAACCCTAATAAGAAAATCCGAAAGAGACAAAAATACAGAGCAATGTCCCTTGTGAACATAGATTCAGAAATACTGAACAGAATATTAGCAAAGAGTACTCAGATATATATATATATACACATAAATAATCATGTATTACAACATAATAAGTTATTTCTAGAAATTGAAGATCAGTTTGACATGCAAAATTGAATCAGAGCATTTCATCACATTTAGAAAACAAATAATAATCCATACAATCATTTTGATAGGTGCAGAAAAATTATTTGGCACACATTTACATCCACTCATGATTTAAAACAAAAATCTCATCAAACTAGAAATACAAGAGAATTTTCTTTTTCTAACAAGAAATATCCGTGAATGGTTTATAGCACATACTCAATTATGGCAAGTTCATTTCTTTGCCATTAGGATCAGGCACAAGAAATTTGTGTTAGTTCGTATCAATTCTACTCAATAATAATCTGGAGTTTCTAGTTAAAAAAAGGAATAAAGCATGCAAACATCAAAGATGAAGAAGTAAAGCTCTGTTTGCAAATGACATGGTTGTGTTCACAGTAAATCTTAAGCAATTTGCAAAAGAGCTACTAGAACTAATAAGTTCATTCAACCAAGTAATAGTTTATGAGATTAATGTACAAAATTAATTTTATATTTATATACTAGCAGAAAACAATTGGAAATACAAATAAAAATAAATTATAATAGCATCAAATATCATTTTAAAATACTTAGAAATTAATTATCAAAATATGGCCAGGATCTCTACACTGACAACTACAAAGTGTTGATGAAAGGCATCAAAGACAATCTTAAAAATGGACAAATATATAACGATCATGTCTTGAAATATTCAATATTGTTAAGAAGTTAATTTTATAAAAGTGATCTAATAATTCAATGCAATCCTAATAAATCTCTAAACAGAAATTTTGGGAAATGCAAAGAACTAGAATGTCTAAAGAAATCTTAAAAATGTTAAAAACAAATTTGGAAGACTTTCAATATATGATTTTAAGATAAAGCTACATTATTTAAGACAGAGCAGATGTATAACAATTATTAAACTATTTTTATCTACCTGTCACTACAATTATACTTTTATCAATATTTCTTTTTTAGAAGTATTGTGACTTCATAGATTCCAATGCTATCATTTATGCTACGTAATGGAACTAACTGTGGTAGTTCTAATCCTTCATCTGTTTGTGCTATCCATCACATTATAAAACTCCACTACCAACTCCTCTCATAAGTTTTCTTCTCTTCTTTCATCTAAGGAACTCCAGAGGTTTCCATTTATATAGTTTCTAAAGCTGAGGACCCATCTTATTCATTATCTCTTTTTCTTTTCTTTAGGCCTTCTATTTTAAGCTATCGTAGATCTATCTAGGCTTCTTCAACTGATGTCACCCTTTCCCAGAAACAATAATTGTGAACGTTGCTCTTTCAATCAGCCCTACATTAACAGAAACTTCTTTTAACTATATCGGGCATGTATCATTTGCTAGTTTGCAGTAAGGCTTCCCTTTACTGATATTTTTGTTATACGAAGAAGCAAATGACATTAGATATTTATGTACATATTAGTCTCTTATATAAAATCTCACATACTATTTTTCTTAATATTTTAAACACATGTTTTTACTTTAAAATAGGAATTATAGATATTTTTTGTACATCACATTTAATAATGCATTACCTGAAAATCCTTACATAAAATGATTTAGAAAGTGAGGTCCCAATTATGATTAAGTCTCAGTCGTATATTATTTTAAATTTTTAATATATTAATTTTGAATATCCAGAAGCTAATTATGTTTTTATCCCTTTTCCAAATTAATTTTTCCTTGTATTTTGACACAGGAAATGCAAAGGTGTATGGAAATGAAATAATGACTTTGAAACATATAAAAATAGTTCATATTTGCCAATTTAATTAAAATATAATTTCAGACCAACAGGTAATTTTTAAGAAAATTTTTTGTGTATAAAATAATTTCTATCACCCAGATATCCTTCAACTCTCTAGATATATTAAAATGCATTTAAATTGTAACAGTTTTCCAAATTCTTTGTTTTTTTAAAAATTTCTTCCCTTGTGAAGAATCCAAATTCCTATCTCAGTGTGTGAGGGAAAATATGTAATCTTATTCTTTCCTTTGATTTTGATGAGTTCCTAGGCATAGCTCTAGTACTAAAATAAAAGATCATATTTTCACCATCACAGGCATAATATACTCATTTAATTGGTTACTTTCAAGGTAACAATTTATTTAATTTATTATAAAATATTAATAAAAGTACAGTAAATATGAAAGTGATGGTTAGCGATGGAATTTAAAAGCATCTTGAGTCATAGCTTGAACAAGAGTAAGCCAAAGGAAGAAATAAACCTAAAAGAAGCTAAAATAATTTTTTTTATTAAGCATGGTATTATTTCAGTCTAATCCAGAACTTCAGTAAATCGGAACCATATAAAGCGCTCTCACTTTAATATAGATTGTCTTGGCTGTCCTGAAACCAAGTAGACATGATGACCTTCTTTGGCAAAATGTGCCATGGCTCTCTCGATTGCCAATGCTCAAACTTGAGTCTCTGATGTGAGAAAACACCAAATCAAAGCAAATTTGATTTAGAAGGGAAAAAACAAGAGAATCAGCAGCTGAGTTGTTTCCTAGAACGTTGTTTCTTGGTTCTTATTTTGTCATTCTAGAGTAGTAGCAACTGCTAGAGTAGCAGGCTCTATTGCACAAGATGAAGAAAAAATAAATAGAGAGTTGACTTGTGTTTATTCAGACTATAGACAGAATTATACCATTCTCTACCAGAAAATTCTAGGCAGAAAAATAAACAGCAACATTGTTTTTGTTTGTTTACTGTTTGGTGGATTGGTTTTGATCCTTTTTCTCTATTGAAAGTTTTCCTATTGAAGAATTAAGCAATTAAGCTTTTGAACAAATGCAATAGCCCTTACATTTAAATATAGGATTTCTCTTGGTTTATATATTTGATTGATTAAGGCATTGGTTGTTAGAAGGAGACAATAGCAACAATACATAAATGTGTCAATATGTATAAAACTGGTTCAGAAATTCAGTTTACTCCAAAAGTATGTGGTGATAATTTGGAAAGTAAAGTAAAAAAAGTATTGGATTAGTGTACAGCAAAATTTCTGCATTAAAATGCCATCCTCCTCATTTGTCAGCAAATTCTTCTCTTTCTTTTTCCTCAAAAAAAAAATGTACTCGTGAAAAAAATTACTTGTTAAGGTATATCTTCCTTTCCTTATGCAATTAAAAAAACTTTTCACTATATGTGTAATCGGTCGTGTAATATGTTATAGACAAGACTATATCAAATCCTGAATGAGCATTTTTTCTCCTTTAGCCTTATTTGAACTGTTATTATTATAATTTTCTGTAGTATCAAGAAGATTAAGTTCTTAGCTTACATTTCTTGACCACTACTATGAACTTGCTAATTCTTCAATTAGTACAAATTATGAGTGTGCTAATTAAGACTAAAATTCTTTGCGGTATTTAGAATACAATATATTTATTGACTTTGACACATACCACAGGCAATCGTGAAGAATCCAATAATGATTATTAAACAGCAACTATTTCCATTATAAGTTGATAGGATTGCAAAGGGGAATAAAAACACTAACACAATGCAGACAGAACTGAGACCGTTGCCCTGGTATAGTAATTCAGCTATTCTACTGACATTTATGAAAACAAATTGTTCATGCAGGAAGTGACCAAACCACAGAGAACAGACTGTTATGGTTATGAGAATTACTTTAATACTGCCAAATGCAAATATATTAGGATTTTCATTATATATCAGTCTATTAAGCTTTTACTGCCTGATCTTTCACATTAAATTTTGAGAATATTTTCTCCCTCATTACTTATATTTTTTAACAATATGTAATAGGTTGGCATGGAATTTTATATTAAAGAAAATTAAAATTGCAATTAAACTCTTTCTTTAGTGATACTGAAGACAGCATGGAAAGAGATACAGTCAAAAGAAATATTAGAAGTAGGAACAGGACAATTATAAAAAAATTAGCCTAACAGAATTCATTCTTGAAATAAGCTGCTTATTGCATTTTTATGCAAAATTATATGCAAAGGCTCTATGAATCTATTATGATCATCTGTGAGATATGTGTGTGCATATATATATATATAGTTAAATTTCAGTGGTCTACCATTAGATATTCTCTCACCTCTATTCAATAACATATATTTTGTCTTTAATTTGCATATATATTATGTGGAATAAGGATTATTCAATAATATATCCTTCCATTTGCATTTATTCATTTACTTTAAATTAATAAGTCTCAACTTAATACTTGAGTAAAATTAGAATATTCTACCACTGTGCAGAATTTGAAATTATGCTTCCCTAATTACTAAATGAGACAAGGAGTAGTGATAACAGAACTTGAATAAAAACTCCCAAGCCGGATTTCCTCAGTTTTAATTTTAACTCTGGCACTTACTGGCTCTGTGAGCTTGGGAGAGAGTCATATAACCTTTTTTTAAACTCATTTTATATGTTGTTACAAAGAAGATAATAATGATGTCTAATTCATGGAGTGTTGTGAAGATTATATAATATTAGTCCATGAGAATATTATTATTAAATAGCAGAAGCAGCCATCGACAACAGCAGAATCACCATTTCCCTCACAATTGTCTAAAATTTCTTTTATTTAGCATCAGATATGTGCTGAGCATGTTCTTTTTGCTCTCTATTTAATTTCTCCTCAAATCCTCTAATGTGGGTCAGGAATAAAGTATAGATGTCCAGAATAAACAGACACGGATGAAGAGGGCAGATGAAGTAATAATAGTGAGTGTAGCTATGTTGCATGGCTTATATCTTAGAGTCTGATCCCCAGGTAAAAATGAAAAATTCATATCCACTTGACTACATTATCACCTTCACCACATCTCTGAATATTCCTCTCTAAAAATAAAATATTGGTTTCAAAACTTAAAATTTCTTTTTCTCACATTATTTATGTCAATAACATGAGTTACTTCCCAGCATTATTGAGTGTTTGCTGCACACTTACAGAATCATCCCTCCTGTTTTACCTTCGTGCTCAGGTACCATATCCCATCTCTATGTAGGGTCAGATACATAACGTGTAGTGCCCAGTGCAAAATGAAAACGGAGGGCTCTTTGTTCAAAACTAATGAAGATTTCGAGATAGTGACAGCAGTGTTTTAAACCAAGCACGAGGTCCTTCTGGGCATGGAGCCTTGTGCAACTGCACAGGTCGCACACTTGTGAGGCCATCCCTGCCTCTGTGACACATAAAAGATGAGATACCCTCTCCTAATTGAACAAGTCTTCAAATTACCTACACACAGGATTCAGGGCTTAGCAAACTTGGTTCAGAGCTAAGTATTTCTGCATACTCCTTTAGACTCTCCAAACCCTTGTGATATTTTTTTTTCTCCTAAATAAAACAATTTAGTTTCATTTGCCCTTTGCTATCTGAGACTCTATTCTCAGATGTATTGAAATACACTTCCTGTCTTGAAATTTGACAAGACAAACTCCATGTGGTCTGACCAATTCCTTATGCTTAAACTCTCCCTCAGCAGAGAAGTACTTAGCTAAAGAACCCACTTCTTCCACAAGGATGTGGCAGTAGGGTCAGCTAGTTTTTCTTTATTTAGAACTCATCAATAAGAAACAATGAACTGGTATTCTCTTCCTACCTCTTTCCTAAGCCCTGGCTGACTCTCCCGCCTTGCACAGGTGCACCACCCCAAGAGCTGCAACCAGACCCAGTGTAAAGCCCAGTCTCTCCTTATTGAGCGTTAAGCCCCCTGTGTTATTGCCCTGTTCCTTGTAACCAACCCACATCTTCCCAGCAAGCCAACAGATAAACTCCTGAATGCAAACAACTGGTCAACCTATCCTCTAAAAAAGTATTTATTTTGATAATCAACTTTTTTGCAGTCCCTTAAACTTTGTTCCTTAAACCTTTTCCTTACTGGTCTCATCTTACTGAAGCCCTGCACTTCTCACTGTGTGTGAATCGGGGTTAAATATATTCTCTCAAGGGATTTTAGCAAAAGATATATGTGTGTTTCAAATTACAATCAGATTACACCCAAATCTCTTAGGAGTTATGGCTAGTTTGATAACTTAATCAGTGTTGGCTACTCTCCTTCATATTTCAAATATTTAAAATAATGAAACATCTAGTGATTAATTATGAGATTTACAAGATGAGTTCAATACATAGAATTGATATATAGAAATGTATATATATGAAGCATCTATATATTATTTGAAATCTTTGAATTTAATTTATTCACTTATATAATGATAAAAACTATCATCACTAAAGGATTATATTTATCAAATAGCATGCTTTTACTATGAATAACAAAAAAGACATCAAAATTTTTTCATATATTGCAATAATTCAAATAAAGTTTAAAAATCACTATGAGTTTCAGTTGATAAATTTTAAATTGTAGAAAAGTATTATTTTGCAAAAATTATGTTTACATTTCACCCTTTTAGATCTTTTATCAACTATTTGGACACTTTAAAAAATAAATATAAAAGGTATTTTTGAATGGGTAGCATTGAAAACTTAAGCAGCAACCACTAATGATTAGATTCAATAGGATAGTCCATAAAATATATTTTTACAGAAATGTGAAATTTTCCTGCTTTTTTCTAATATGGTTTATTTCAGGCTTAATATCTGCAAGTCACTTTGGCCTATATAAATTATATTTATTGCTGAATACCTGAAGAGCAATGTATGAACTTGAGATAGATGTTGAACTCCACATCCCTCTTATGTTTTTAACCATTTTAATAAATGAATATTATTTTAAAACTAACACAAATGATAGCTATAGTTTTCACAAAACAGTAAAATGTTTCTTTTCTGATTTTTAATGTAAAAATGGAATGTAATAATAATGTAAGAATATATTTTTAATGTAAGAATTAAGTTTTAATGTAAGAATTAAGTATCTGAAATATTTTAAATGATTGACAAAATAAATTAGCCAATGTATAATGGATTATGCAGAAATAAGTAATAATCTAATTATTTCTTAAAAAGTAAATCATTATTTATTACACTTTGAAGATAATTTTTTAGAAAGAAAAGAGAGGAAGTTGAGCACATGTAATTATTTTACAGAGTAACTATAAAGTAAAATCTTGTTGATAAGTTTGAGAAGGTGATTTTTTTCAAATATATTCTCTATAATTATCATTGAAAATTTAAACATATTTATAATAATTTAACTATAACATCCTCTTTGAGGGAATAGCTTTTTAGTGGTAGTTGTTGTTTTAATGTCAAGATTGGTAAAGATTATCGTAGATTAATAAACGTAACTTTTATTTTTTACATTTGGCTCAAGGCAGGAGGATCTGTTGAAGTCAGGAGTTTGAGATCATTCTTGCCTGAGCAAGAATGAGACCCCATCTCTACTAAAAATAGAAACAATTAGCTGGGTGTGGCAGTGCATGCCTATAGTCCAAGCTACTCAGGAGGCTGAGGCAGGAGGATTACTTGAGCCCAGGAGTTTGAGGTTGCAGTGAGCTATCTATGATGACACCATTGCACTCTAGCCAGGGCAATAGAGCAACACTCTGTCTCAAAAAAAACACAAACAAAAACCAAAAAACAAAAAAATGCAAATAAGAATGAAAAGATACAATTTGTTTCTCAGTTACTTAACGTTCTTACTTTCACATGTCCATTTTCTCATCAGGCTTAAACAAAGCTCTCAACACTACCTGGTGCTCACAAATTCTTGGAAGCCATTGAGGGTTTGAGGCATCACTATAGAATCATACAAATGAACAAAGGTATTAAGACTATTACCAAAGAAGGATGATCACTCGGCATTTCTTTTTCACACAGAATTGTATTTCTAAAATAATAAGCAGGGACAAATGAGAAATAAGGATTCTTTTCAACTTTATATTTCGGAATAGCATAAGTAAGCTACTCATTAAAAGTTCAGTTTTAATCCACTGACTTTTTTTTCCCATAAATTACTCTTATATCACAGAAATAAAATAACAGCCTGAGAGTCTTATGATAGGCAATTTTGTCTTTTTTTATGTTTTTATATATATCACATGGGAGACAGTATCTCATGATGTTTAAGGATGTGGGTTTTCAGTCAGCCGGACATATTCATAGCCACAATATATCACCTGCTAGTTGCTGAGAAATATTGGCAAAGTTACTCTATTAATACATTCCTGCCAATTTTTTAAGCCATAAAATTAGGACACCCATGTGTTAAGCGAAAGGCTAAACTACTGTAATAACAACAACAAAAAAAGGAGGCAAGTGTTAAAAGTGTTAAATCAACACTTATTTCTCTTGCATCTATCATTCTATCTGATGTTGATTGAATTATTAATCAGAATCATATTTTTATTGAAGATGTCACCAGTTTCAATAAATAATAAAAAGTAAAAGATAGGGAAGAATGCAACCACCATGCAGATCTATAAATAGAATATTGCCTGCAAAAAAAAAAAAGAGAGAGAAAGAAAGATAAATAAAATAGAGAAAAGAAAAAAAAATCTGCATTCTTCTAGGTAGTAAGATTAATTCTGATTAATATTTTGTTTGGGAAAACAATAATGACAGTAATTCAAACAGATTGTATTCACTTTTCCAATTAGCCGTACTGTTTTCCCAGTTACAAGAGATAATTGATGACCAATTAGACCACATTCTTTCACAACTTCACTTAATAGAAATAACATGGCAGGTTGTCATGAAGTTATGTCATGCTAACTTATTAGTAGCATTGAAACTAGATATCATTTTCCCTATTAAAATTTACATTTTAATGGAAAATTAGGAAGAGTAATAACAAAGCTGTTTGTTAAAGTGAGAGTTTATATAAAACATTTTAATTTACAGATTGAACACTTAGAAATAAACATACAAAAAGCTTACACATATACAGAGACAAAAACACACACATAGAGTCAGTCAGTGTATTAATATTTATTTAAAAACAAGCCGATTTTTTTGGATCTCATATATTAATCTGAATATATAAGGGAACCAATATTTGTGGGCTGCTTTCTTTTCAGTTAACAGATTAGCATTTGGAAATGCTTTAAATTGATTGAATTGTTAATTTACTGTATATATTAGTACTATTATTATTTAATAAGATTGAAATGATATTTTATGAATTAATTCTATTCTTAAGTGTAACAGGAATATTCCTGAAAGACCAGATGAAAATATTCATTGAAAAACATGTATTCTATAATAACATAGAATTCCACCAATCCAATGATCAGTCAACAAATAGATGTTTCTACATTTTTACTATGTGCTTAGAATTGTATTTTACAGTTTTCAAATATGACAAATAACTTTACCTAAAATGTAGTTCTAAGTTCATCATGACATGCATTATTTTAATGCTTACAAAACAATTTTATATCTACTATATAATTTCTCTTTCCATGAATATTTAATAAAACTTATTTTTTAGAGTCTGTGTAGAGAATCATCTATCTGCTATATGTTATTTTAAATTAAAATATTGACTTAAAAGAGAATATTTCACATTAACAAAAAATAAAGATAAAATGCAAATAAATTTTGATTTTACAATATAATAAGTGGCCCAAAATAGGATTATTAAAGTAAAAAATGTTTTCTACAGTGTTATACCTTCTTTTGTTTTAATGCAACTGTGTATTTCACTAGCACAGAGCTGACCCAAAATAAAATATTGTATGTTCTACTACTTGAACATTCATCTCAGTTACTCATTGTCTACATTATATAATCCTCAAAGCAGTGTTAATAATTCAAAAGATAATTGGTGGTGCAAACTTGTGAGGTTTTTTTCCTCTTTTTTAAAAATTTCAGAATATTACAGAGGTACAAGAGTTTTGGTTACATGAACTGTTTTTGTACAGTTTGAGTTAGAGTTTAAGTGTGTCCATCACCCAGATAGTGTGCATTGTACCCGTCAGGTGTGAATTTACCCTTCCCTCCTCGCTCCTCCCACCTGCTTGACTTCTGTTGAATTTTCCTACCATACGTGAACGTGAGTGTTGATCAATATGTATACTATGGAACAGCCATAAAAAAGGGTGAACGTGTAAGTTTTAATGTTCCAAGTTTATTGTCAGAAAACAAATATAGGTGAGTTAGAAAAGAATAATAGCACCAAGGAGAAACATTCCTAGGGATGAAATAAATCAGCATAGATATACAAATAAACACATATGAGCTTATTTGTGATGCATAATAAATGTATTGTATTTAAGAGAATGTGAAAGATGTGATGACAAAAATAGAGTTTTGATATACAAAGAAAAAAATGTAACACTGGGTTTTTACTAAGGAAAGTTCAACTAGGGGTAGTTCCCACACTTCTTGGGAAATGGAATCTTTTGACAATGTAATACAAATGTCAAAAATATGTCCACAGAAAAGACACACATATATATTAAACTTTGTAAATAATTTTGGGAGCTCACAATTCCCGTTAAATTTATCTATAAGCCCTCCATGTGTTCATATACCTGACTAAGAGCAAGTATACATCATGAATTTTTTTTGAGCAAGTATACAACAAAGTCATCTTTGTTCATTTATATGCTACCATTATTCTTGTCCATGTTCCTGGAAATATATTTCCTGTTCAGTACCAATATACAATTTTTCTCCAATAGGGATGACAAATCACTGGAATATGCATTGCTTTATAAATGTATTATTAGAACTGTATCTTCTAACGTGGATGGTCACTGTTTTTTTTTTAATGCTTATGAAAAAGAGCTCCATCGTATACATGTCCAAATTGAATTATTATATTAACATGTATTTTTAATTTTAGTAAAAGTCAATAAAATATTTCAAAAAATCTTTACAAGGTAAAATGTAAAACAGAATCAGAATCATGCTACTATGTTGAATACATAGTATATCACATATAATGCTTGTGTTTACTAAGTGATCAATGAATATTGCAATGTTTACATTATATTTTGATAATGCTTTGGTTTCAAGAACCCTGACAATTGTTAAGCTTAACATATTTAGGAAGGGAAAACGATGCTCAAATCACACTCTTTGTAAAATTTATTTTCCACAGCAATCTACTCTGTTATATACTAAACAACAAATAAATATTTATTTAATATTCAAGAACCATCCTCTGTATTTTGTTGTGGCAGGGACTAGGAACATAATGTTACATCAGACAAGGTGAATAAAAAAGTTCAGAGCATCCAATTGTATTCTGTGAGAGAGTAAAACAAAACTGTTGTCTCATGAAAGCATAAGACTTAAAATATGCTCACACACAGTCGAGCATAAGATCTATTTTATAATAAATGCTTTAATACTTTCAGAGCAGCTGTCTCTCCTCCCATTCTGAAGTAAGTGATTAAAGCCTAAGCATATTTCTCAGAAATAGCTGTAAAATATGGAAGAGCTCAGAGACAAATACAAATATCATTTACATTTTGATGTTTAAAGAGAGGCATCTTGCAGTATGGGAAATTAGAGGTGAAATGTAGGCAAGAAGCCAAAATCACTATGATTGTAAAGACTCATGCCTACTACACAATATGTCATGCCAGATTGGAGTTACATCCTTAAATAATCTCAGCTAATAAAAGTTGTTCATTTTACTGATACATTTTATCATATTTTATTGACTATTTCTAATAAAATGGCTGTGTATACTTAGTAAACATTATGGTGATTAAAATATCTAATATTTAGAGAAAAAGGCAGAAAATAATACGTTTATAGACTTCCTGACCTCTTACTTTTGCTCCCATCGCTCTATTTTGTTCCTTAAAACAGTCTGAGGACTATTTGTGCCTTTTAAATGTCATTTACTTCTGAGATGCCATGGTTACAGCGAACATTCTCAAAACCTTTATATAATTACTCAAATCCATCATAATTATCATATTTAAAACAACTTAAACAAAAAAGTAGGCAACCAAGGTAATGTCAGATGTGTAAATATGTATCTCTTAACACATCCTCTAAAAACTCCAAATCAATAAGAAGTACAAATTATACTACACAATATCCATGCATCAGTATAAGCACAAAACAGAGAATACCATAAATTTCAATTGCTGTATGTAGAAAAAACACATATCACTTTTCATCAGTCATATTTCTCAAGTTTTTACCTCGATTTTTATGCAAAGTTGGATTGTGGAAAAAAAATACACAATGGGTAAATAAAATGAGGAAACAATGTGACTATGACTGAATTAAAATTACCCTAAAAGAGAAAGTCCATCCTGCATGTAAAAATACTGAAAAACAATAGTCCTTGTAAGTTAGAACACTAATTACCAGAAAGAGACTTAAAAGAGCAAACAGAACTCCAAAAATCAGCCTTTTAAAAAAAACATTTCTTGACAGAAGTTGGTTAACAAAATCATTTGGAAACTGAAAAGCAACAGGAAACAGAAGAGGCAGGAACTTAGTGGCCTACATTAAAAAAAAAAAAAATCAAAGTACACATAGCCTCTTCCCCCACCCCCGCCAAAAAATATCCATTAAAGATATCAAAATTTATTACACTATGAAAAAAGAACATCTTTTATATAAGAATCTTGCAAACAACAAGCTCTGCATGTAAAAAACATGTATGTAAAACATGTAACATGTAAGTAAAAACATACATGTACAAACTCTTTTAAAAAATGCAAAACATCAAAATAAAATCACTTTAGCTGATTTAAGAAAAAAAGAAAAGCATACACATTGTCACAGCCCGGATAGCAGAACGGGGGATGGACACAAAAAGAAACACACAGACACACACACAAGACATACAAGACTGCAGTAGTCAATTCTACCAGTCTTTTTATTATATACTTTTTCTATGTCCGGCAGCTATTTCCTGGTAAGTGACTATCTTGGGCGCCTTAAGGAAAACACATTTTTATTCCTTCCAGACGATTGCTTAAGGGAAGCAGAAGTTTGCATCTTAACTTCTTTATCTCATTACTGTATGTAGGACAATGAGACACCTTGGCTTGTTTGCAAGACCCCAGGCGCTTGGTTATCTGTCATAAAGCTATCTGTCATGAGGAATAGTTCTGTTTAGGCCGTGTCCAGACCTATTGATCTCTGGCACCAAGGAGAGCACACCCAATTTCGCTGACTCTGGGCGTAAGCCAATTTTTGCCCAGGGATGGTCCCTACACACGTAAAAAGTAAATTGTAACAAACTCTCTAGGATGAATTAAACTCTCTCAAACATGTATTTTGTGATATTAAAAAAAGAAGCAGTGTGGCTCAATGATTTAAGCAT
>CAUYSK010070278.1:0-16430 GCA_963575035.1 Avahi laniger | reverse complement strand
CTACAAAAAAAATTTAAAAGTTAGCAGGGAATGTGGTGTGTGCCTATAGTCTTAGCTACTCGGGAGGCTGAGCCAAGAGGATTGCTTGAGCCCAGGAGTTGGAGGCTGCAGTCAGCTGTGATCATGCCAGTGTAGTGCAGTCTGGGGAACAGAGCCAGACCCCTTCTCAAACCAACAACAACAACAAAAGAAAAATGTTCTCCTGTGTGGATAAAGAAAGAAACTAAAACACAGGTCTCCCTCTCAGACTGCATTCTAGGTAGCCTAAGCAAGGGATGATTTTACTGGTTTCTTAAACATTTAGGAATGGTTTGCTTTGTCCGGTCCCCTCCCCACTTTTAAGTGACTAGGAGAATTACGGAAATACATAGCACAATTATTGTGCAATTCAGATAGCTCATTCTCAGAGCCATAAAAGGAAGTTTTTAGGGGCTTGTCAAAATGGCTAAAAATGCACATGTAAAGAACACTGAGATACACAGAAACTGTTGTTCTAATCTACATTCTATGTCACTGAATACTGGAATCCCAGTCTAAATAAGATATTAAATAGGTTCCTTTCAGGCCTAGGATTTATAATTATGGTAGACTGGCAAAAATGGCTGTGAATTTTATTAAAGCTTTGGTTAAAAAACTCATAGATGCGGAAAAAACTCTCCTGTTGACTGCTGAAAAAGCCAACTGATTGGGGAATAAAAGCATAGAAATGAAATGAAACAAAATGAAAATATTAAATCATATATAAATGTTTTCATATCCTGTCAACTATGGATTCTGGCTTACATATAAATTTACATATAAACTTCAACATGGTAATGAGAGCTGAGCTTACTTTCTCTCTAGAGAAGGTTTCCATAAGAAGTAGAAAACCCTGCTGAGAGGCTGGTGTGGTGGCTCACGCCTGTAATCCTAGCACTCTGGGAGCCCAAGGCGGGTGTATCGTTTGAGCTCAGGAGTTCGAGACCACCCTGAGCAAGAGCGAGACCCTGTCTCTACCATAAACAGAAAGAAATTAGCCAAACAACTAAAAATAGAAAAAATTAGCCGGGCACGGTGGTGTGTGCCTGTATTCCCAGCTACTCGGGAGGCTGAGGCAGGAGGATCGCTTGAGCCCAGGAGTCTGAGGTTGCTGTGAGCTAGGCTGACCCCGCGGCACTCTAGCCCAGGCAAGAGAGCGATACTCTGTTTCAAAAAAAAAAAAAAAAAGAAAACCCTGCTGAGTAATGCTAGAGTTTAAAGGGCAAGAAAACAAAAACAAAAAACAACCCCTCTCTTAGCATACTCCGGGGAATAAGGTTTCCAGAATGTACTGCATTGTCCAAAGGTATCATTTAGCAGTGAGATGATACTGACCCTCAGAGTAGGAGATCAATTCACATGAAAACAGCCTGTAAAATCATTTGACAAGTAATCAAAAAATCTGTGGCATCATCTGCCCCAGGGGTCATTTCTACAATAATCAAATGATACTCAAAACTTGACATTTTTACATTTTGGATGGAGAACCAGAACATTTTAGAAAAACAGAAAAGCAAATATAAAATACGAAACAACATTCATCCCAATCACAGTGACAAAAGCAAATTCAATCAAGACTGATTTGCCTAAGAGGCTATTTCCTGACACGACCTATTTCGATATTCTGAATTACTGAAGTAACAGAAAGTCGATAATGCCTCCCAACCACGTGCCATGATGATCTTACTCTAGGTAAATTCAAACTCTCAAGCCATAAAACCATTTGAAATACACTGGAATAGCACTATCAACAACTTAACACCTTCACAGCGAGGGCAGGGATCTGAAAACTGCTACTGGTTGAAGCAATTCCATGTCACGTTACTGCTGGGTCTATTTATAGTACACTGGTTTGCAAAAACAGTATCTTTTTAACAAACCTTGTTAAGGTTTTCCTTGAAATTGAAAAGCTTTTATTTTGAATTTTTTTTTAAGCGCTTTGATGTTACCAGCATATTCTCCTGCTTGAAAGAGTACAATCGATCTATTTAAACAGCTTTCTGGCCTATCTCTTGTTCTCTGTTGGGTGTTCAGCGATAGCCTGATACTGTAATATCTCCTCACATATGCATAAATATGACCTTTTAAAACATAAAGAGAAGAACAAAAGAGAACGCTAAACACAAAATTCAGGGAAGTGGTTACACTGGAACAGGGTGGAGGGGGCAGGAAGTGAAAGGCACACACTGCTGGTATTGTTTTCATTTTTGTTTTTTGTTTTTTTTTTTTGAGAGTCTCACTCTGTTGCCCCGGCTAGAGTGCCGTGGCATCAGCCTAGCTCACAGCAACCTCAAACTCCTGGCCTCAACCGATCCTCCTGCCTCAGCCTCCCAAGTAGCTGGGACTACAGGCACGCGCCAGCCACCATGCCCGGCTAATTTTTTCTTTATATTTTTAGTTGTCCAATTAATTTCTATTTTTTTTTTTTGGTAGAGACGGGGTGTCGCTCTTGCTCAGGTTGGTCTCGAACTCCTGAACTCAAATGATCCGCCTGCCTCGGCTTCCCAGAGAGCTAGGATTACAGGCGTGAGCCACCTGATGGTATTGTTTTATTTCCTAGGCTGGTAGTAAGTGCATGCATGGGTGTCCATTCCTTTGCATGTATTTTATTTTTCACAATACAAAAAATTGTTACTAGAGAAAGAAGAACATTAATTAGTAAGGTGATAAAAGATTTACTTTTTAAACTGCAGAATGCTCCAGCGAAAGCATTCAACACGTGGTTCCCTCACGGTGTGGACTGTGACTTCTACAATCAGGTTGAGTGCAGCCGACTCGGTGAAGCACGTGAGCGGAGACAACGCAGGTGGAGAGCAGCCTCGCTGCCACTATGGGGTCAAAGGCCCCGATGGCCTCAGGGCAGGGCCACCGCGCAGCTGAAGTGGGCTCCTTTCTTGTGTGAATCAGGGTTGCTATTCCGGACCTCCCTCGGCTGAATGGCACAAAGTTGGGGGAGGCTACAAAAATATGGTCCATTCAATGAGCCCTAAATATTAACAAATTAAGCTTTTCATTCATCAGGAACACACTCCTCTGCACTCTGTCTGAATTTACGCTTGAGGCCTCAATCTCAAGGACTTCCTCCCAGTGTCTGCCCCAAATTCTCCACCCTGCGCTCCCAGACATCCTATCCTTCCCTTTGTGGGTGCTTTCCTCACTCGCTGGAACAGTGACCATCTGCAGCCATCAGAGGGCAGGGTCTGTGTCTACCTGTTCCCCATTATACCCTCATTACCTGACAAATGCCTGGCCCGCTCTCAATGTGTTCAACAAACATGTTTGACTGTCTTCGAATAATTTTGTTCAAAGAAATGAATGAATGAAAAAAGAAAAAATATAACCTATCAAACTAAACTCAGATAAGCTCAGCCACAAAAATCATACTTGCTTCACAACAAATGGCTTCAGCATAATGTGCAACACAGAAGGCGTCTGCAGGGATTATTCAGGGTCAAGTTCGAATGTTGACACTACCTTGGAGTCTTAGATAGGTTTCCTCTGAGAATCATCTTTCCATGCAGAGAAAATCCCAAAGGAGCTTCATCTTTTGAAGTGTTTAATTAAAAAAAAAAAAAAAATCCATGTACTTTCACTAACATACAGGATCATCAAATCCCTCTCAGAGTCAATTCCCTCTGCTCATGATTGATGTCCAGCTGGCCACATCTCTACCCTTAACCTCTTTCGCACCAACAAAGATCTTTCTGTTTCTCAAATGAGAAACATTCAAAAGGTTCTGAATCAGGCCAGTCATTGAACTGATCACTTGACTCTTTAGAGCCCTGGGATTTCTCCTTGCCCTCCTCTATGTCTGTACTGTTCGTGTCTCCTGCCACTGCTTTCCCTTTTTCAATCATGCTTTCAGGCACACACAGACTCGGCCTCCACCCTAATGTGCTGACAGCCTAGCGGAGACAAATAAACAAACAACAGTGCAGCAGCAGAAGCACTGTGTCTGACCCCTGGGATGCACAGGGTGCCATTATGGAGATTTTACACGGGGCAGGGCTTCCACCAAAGACAAAAGGTTCAAAACAATTAAGCAGGCAACACGAATGCCACAGCTGCAGTTAACTGGAATTATAATCTGCATCAAGCATCCAAACATTGCTCAGTTCTCAGCAAGCAGATAAAATAGTGAATTTTTGGTAAGAAATCTGATAATTTTATTTCCGATAGATTACAGTGGACTAAAATGTTTAACATAAAGAACATGTTGAAAGCTCTGGGGGCATATCTGATGGATATGAGAATAACACTCTCACATTTTTTACACTTCCAGGCACTAACATGGCATATTAAAATTTTTCTTCAAGCAGAAGGCCACTGCATGAAATCTTTCTGAGCTCTCAAATCTTACCAGAAGATTTACAGCACATTAGAAGATATATGAACCACAATTTAACTGAAACCACAAAGGCCAATACAAAAGGACAGAACAAGAGATTGGCAAGAGTATGCCTATGGTTGCTTGTTGGCAATAAGGGTATATTCCTCACCTCCAAAGCATGGCAAAAATTTTAAAAATTTTAAAAATACTGATGCTTACTGAAACTACAGAAAAATACTAAAACTAGTCTATGTGATAGATATGTCTGTTACACATTTGCCCAAACCCATAAAATGTACACCATCGAGAAAGAACTCTAATGTAAACACTATGGTCTTTAGGTGGTAATGATGTGTTACTGTAGGCTGATCAATTGTAACAAAAATACATACCACTCTGGTGGAGGATATTATTAATAATAATAGGGGAGGCTATGCATGTGTAGGCACAGGGGATTTACGGGAAAGCTGTCCCTTCCTCTCAATTTTGCTATGAACCTAAAACTGTTCTAAAAAATAAAGTCTATTTAAAAAAAAAAACAAACGAACTAAAGCCTGGGTCCCACCCTACCTCCAGGGATTCTGATTTAATTGGTATGGGGTGTGGCCTTGGCATCAGGATCTTTAAAAGGCCCTCAGGTAATTCTAAATGTTTAACCACTACACAGTGTACCAGTGAGATGCTGGGACTTCACGTATGATCCTATTATACAGCAAGACCATGCCTGAAGCGGATGAGCTAGGCCGTGCCCGGCATTTGATGAGTGCGGGTATAAGTATGTTCACTTGCAAAATATGTATTAGTGCACATGCATGGGCCTGAGTTTTTCAAAATACCAGGGCAGTGCTCTATTGAGTTTCTTAATAATATACTTAACAAGCTTAAATGTATATAGAGAAATGTTTAAAATCTACTTTATTCTGCCCGGGTGCGGTGGCTCACGCCTGTAATCCTAGCTCTCTGGGAGGCCGAGGTGGGCGGACTGTTTGAGCTCAGGAGTTCGAGACCAGCCTGAGCAAGAGCGAGACCATGTCTCTACTAAAAAAAAAAAATAGAAAGAAATTATCTGGACAACTAAAAATATACAGAAAATATTAGCCGGGCACGGTGGCGCATGCCTGTAGTCCCAGCTACTCGGGAGACTGAGGCAGGAGGATCACCTGAGCCCAGGAGTCTGAGGTTGCTGTGAGCTTGGATGATGCCACGGCACTCACTCTAGCCCGGGCAACACAGTGAGACTCTGTCTCAAAAAAAAATCTACTTTATTCTGAAGACTGCACTGGCAGCCTGAGTTAACATGGCAGTGGTCTCCGAAGTCCCCAAATTATGCATATAACCACCCATAAGTGTGCATGCTATTCTTTTTTGTGATTTTAATAGTTATAAATGTACTTTAAAGATAAATGAAATGTGCCTCAAGCATTTGAATGCTCTAAAGCACAGTTGCCAGAACCCCCTAGGAATCTCTTGAAAAAGAGCTTGAAAACAAAACCACTACTCTGATTTTGAGATGTTCAGGTTTACTGCAGGGGGGTAAAACCGGAGTCTAGCCTGAAGCTGGACAAACAGGCTAACCACATCCTAGCCTTACAGGGGGAAGTAAATTAAATAGGGGAAGAAATACTTCACTGTTTTTAGAGCTATGGGTACTCCCGGCACTGTGTCTACTATTGGGTTATCCTTCGAGTAGGTTCTTAACCAAATGTGAATTTAATGCAAATTTGTCCATGCCAATTTCTTACTTAAAATCCAGTTTAAAATCTCTCCCACTGCTTCACAAAGTCCATAATCCTCAGCCTGGCACAGCAGCCTTCTCAAAGTAACGCCTCCTTTCCCTGCTTTACATTTGGCAAGGGCGACTGCTGGGAGCTGGTACCAACGTGCTCTCTATCCCTTCAGCAAGCCACGAAGTCGGCGTATCTCTGCGCTCACCTCTTAAATCCTGCAGAATTTCAAGATTCCACCTCAGCCTGACTTTGGTAAAGACTTCCCTGATCTGACCACCTTTTCTTCTGCCCCACTACTCAATGTTTCTCACATGTGACTACAGCTACAGTCTACGGAAGCTACACCTTCCAGTGAGGAGCAAAATCTCCTTTCTGGTAGCGGTACTGCAATTACTTGAGCTGCCCTATTAAGACTCACGACTCCCTGAGCCACGGAACTGCACCTTATTTGACCAGTGTGCCCAGCACCTAGGATACTTTCCTAGTGGTCAGGGAGCTCTCAGAGAACATTTAAAAAGGAGCGATCAGACAGATAACAGCTGAATGTTTCAGATTCCTGTAATGTGAAGTTATGATTAATGAAACATATAAGCATCCATTTTTTCCTAAAATAAATTAAAGAAACCAACTTGCCCTTCAATGGATGCCTATCCCCACTTAAGCTCTGACTCCTAGAAAAATCTGGCAAAAGAGTACAGATTAATCAGCACCAATTTATCAGTGCCAGAAAGAGTTCAAAGTGTAAATAATTACCCTTGAGGAGAAAGTAAAATATGAGAAGGGAATGGAAACATCTGCCCCCCACCCCGTGAGCTGTATGTAGGCTTTATTAGAATAAACAAAAGATAATAACAAATAACTGATTTATTGAATAGGTAATAAGTGCTAAGTTCCGTGGGGGATGCAGTCTCATTCAATACTGTACACGGGCATATACACAAGAATGTATACAACAAATACTGAGTGCCTACAGTGTGCACGGCATGGGCACAATGCAGGGCATGGGAAAACGGCCCTCGACGCAGGGATTATGTGCTGTACTTTATTTATTATTTATGTCGCCTTATCTTCCCTGTAAAAGTTGCTACCAAACCATCCCCCTAAAGTAGCAGAGACTATATGTAGCTAAGTTTGAAAAACAAAGAGGTCAAGGAATGTTATATAAAAGATATTCTTGAATCTTATTAGGGAATGTTGTGAAGAATCAAAACAGATCAGAAGGGCATTTTGCACAGACAGAAAAGCATGAAATGATGTTTAAAAATGAATTATATATATTAATTTGTCTGGAGTAGAGGAAAAATTTTAAGTTGAAAAGGTGAGCTGAGTTCAGAGGAGAAGCTGAAACTTGATCCTGTGGAAAGCCGGCAGCACTGAGGCTTTTTAAGCAGGGCAATATAGTAAAAGCGGGCTTTTTGGTTGAGTTGTGAAGATACACAGAAAAAGGGGGAAAAGAAGAGACACTTGGAATAATTTTTCTCAAAGGATTTTTGTTTGTTTCATTCTGCCCCCAACACTGGACAAACAGAAAAGTTTCCAGGAGTGACTCATCTCTAAATCTTTCAAAAACAACAATATTACTAACAAATGAAATTGTTTTTATACGTGTAAGCCTAGAAATTGACTTTAGATATATGAAGGATATTTTTTAAAACGAAGTATTGAAATAATTAGAAATTCTACATGATCATATTTGTCAAATGACTGCTACACAATCCTTGAAGTTACTTTTTTAAATACTACAACCATTTTGATGGGACTCTTGCTAAAATGTATTATTTTTCTTCTGTCTTCAGAAAAAGATAATATAATGAGTGAAAGTTGAAGGAGAAACATTGTTACATAGTTCCAAAGCATTCCCCATAAGATAGTTATTAATTACAAAGAAAAAAAATAGTTACCTTACAGTAGAGAGATACAGCAGACACTACCTTAACCAAGGATCAAAGTTAATGTCACTAGCAATGGAACATATCAGCAACACTTATCTCCTTATATCACATACTGAGCAGAACACACCGTAACCTCTATGGTATTCCTGCCAAATGTGGATTACTTAAATCATCAGACAAACCTGTCTGAGGGACAATCTACTACATAATTGACTTATATAATTTACATTAAAAATATTATCATAAAATTTTAAAGAAAAAGACTCCGGAAGTGCTGCAGACTGAAGGTGACTAATGACATGATGACTGAGTGGCACCCGTGATTCTGGATTTTCTTCTGCTATAAAGCACATTATTGGGACAATGGGCAACATTTTGACTAAAGTCCGCATATTAGATAACAGTACTCTTTCAATGTTCACGTCCCGATTGTGATAATTACACTGTCATTATAGAAGACAATGTCCTTGGTTTTGAGGAAATACACATTAAAATATTTAGGGATCAAGGAGCAGCATGTCTGCTACTCTCATATGGTACAGAAATATATGTAGAAGGGGGGGGGAGAAGAGAAAAAGAAATTAAGCAAATGTAATAAAATATTAACATCTGAAGAATCTGGATGAATGGTAGATGGTATTCTTTGCATTCTTTTGCAACTTTTCTGTAAGTCTGAAATTATATCAAAATAAAAATGGAAAAGATATTTGAAACTCGGACTTGGGGGGGAGGTAAGGGCAACATACGTAACCTAAACATCTGTACCCCCATAATATGCTGAAATAAAAAAAAAAAGATAAGAAAAAAATGGAAAAGAAAGATAATACGGTATTCCACTTAACCTTTAGTTGCTAACTAAGGGCTTGCGTGGACATAAGGAATGTAACATAACTTAGTGATGTTGTCTAGGACCACTTAGATATATCAGGCTATTTGGCCCTATCTAGATGTCCCAGCCATGATTTTTTCTGAACTTCCATAAATGCTTTAAACTTTCTTACTGTCTGCTCCGTGCAGGTCAGGTCAGCTGTGGCCATCGCTGATCGTAGCTTGCCTCCAGCAGCCGCTATTTCACCTCCTAACTAATTGTTCTTATGTATTACAGGCTTGGAAACCCATCTAGTTCGCATTGATTTTACAGAAGAAAAAACTCTAGCCCAGAAAAGGTAAGGAACTCATTGAAGGTACCCAGATCATAAAGAACAGAAACAAGATTTGAACAATTCCAAAGTTCATTTTTGTGCTATCGTGCTGACTTAATCAGTGTATAAAATAATAGTCTCTTAGTGAAGAACTGTATTACAGGTAAAGTTCAAAAACATGAAAGAATGGACTTTACTATTTAATATCAGCCTCCCATTGGCCTTTTTTGTTTACTTTCAAGGGGCCAGATAAGCCTTTGCAGATTCGTAAAGTATTAGTATATTTCAAGATTTTCCTCTAAGTCTCCTTCTTTAACAAAGAAACCCGTATGTTTCATAATCTCCCGATATTTTATAGCTTACTAAGTGGCTGGCTATATTGCACAAAGTTTAGATTACTACTCACTTTGATTTACATACACAAAGACAGCAACACAACAAGAGTAAAAGAACATTTGATGTTAAGTCATCTGAAACTGAATATAGCTTAGAATTTACAACAACAAAATTTTAGAGCACCTTGTTCCTCCGAAAGTATTTTTCCAGATATTTTCAGATAACTGAAAGAATCCTCTGCTTCCTGAATTACTGTAAACATTTGATGGAATGAAATCTCTAGAAGTCCTTAGGGTCATTCTACCCGAGGACTAGTATTTATGCAAAGGCTTCTGGATGGCAAGAATTGCCTGGAACAACTAAATCTGTCAAATGGTTGAAAGTGTATTTTTGAGGAGGCTGATAAGAAATAACGTTTAAAGCCACAATGACATTTTGAAATAATTTCCAAATTCAAATGTTTATGTAAATTTCCATCAATGAGGAACTGTTTAAATTAGCTATGGTATATCCACATAAGGGAATACCATAGTTATCATAAGGAAGAACGAGGTAGTTCTTTAGTGCTGATATGGAATAATCCCCAAGACATATTATTAAACGAAAAAAGGAAAATGCAGACACATCATTTACAAAAATTAACTCAAATGGATCGTAGACTTAAACGTTAGAGCTAAAACTATAAAACTCTTAGAAGAAAACATAAGAGTAAAACTCTGCGATCTTTATTAGTCGATGGTTTCTTAGATATGATACCAAAGGCATAAGTAACAATAAAAGAAAAAATAAGTAAACTGGACTTAATAAAAATTAAAAACTTTTGTGCTTCAAACTATCAAGAAAGCAAGAGGACAACTCATAGAATGGGAGAACATATTTGTAAATCGTATATATGATAAAGGACTTGTACCCAAATACATATAGAACTCTTACAATGCAACAATAAAAAGATAAATAAACCAATTTAAAAATAGGTGAAGTACTCGAATAGACATTTCTCCAAAGAAGTTATACAAATAGCCAATAAGCACATAAAAAGATGCTCAAACATCATTATTCGCTAGGAAAACATATATTAAAACCACAACGAGATATTATTTCACACTCACTGGGATGGCTGTATCCTAAAGACAGGCAATAACAAATGCTGGAAAGGATATAGAGAAATTAGAACCCCTTCCATTGCTAGTGGGAATGTAAAATGATGCAGCGTTCTAAAAAACAGTCTGGCAATTCCTCAGATGGTTAAACATAGAGTTACCATATGATTCAGCAATTGCATTCACAAGTGTATATATAAGAGAAAAACATGTCCATCAACCCATGAATGGATAAACGAAATGTGGTATATCCATACAATGGAATTATTATCTGGTCACAAAAAGGAATGAAATATTGATACATGCTCCATCATGATGAACCTTAAAATTATTATGCTAAGTAAAAGAAGCCAGATACAAAAGGTCCCATATTATGTGATTCCACTCATATGAAATTTCCAGAACATGGAAACCTATAGAGACAAAAAGTAAATCAGTAGGGGCTGGGGGAAGGAATGGGGAATAATCCCTAATCGGTACAAGGTTTCTTTGTGGGGTGATGAAAGTGTTTTAAAATTAGATAGGAGTGATGGCTGTACCATTCTGTGAATATACTAAAAAAAAAAACAAAACCCACTGAATTCCACTTGAAATGGGTAAATTTCATAATACGTGAATTATATCTCAATAATGCTGGTTGTTTTTTTTTTTTAAAAAAGGTGTAAAACAGTATGTATAGGATGCTATCACTTATGGATTTGCTCATAAAATATCTCTGGAAGGAGATACAGGAAACTAACATTGGCTTCCTCAGTAAGAAGACTGGAGAACAGAGGAAAGATTTTTTACCCTGGACTCCCCCTTTTTTTTTTTTTTTTAACTTTTGATGTATGTCAACACAGTACTATTCAAAAGTTTTAATCAGAAGTGAAATGAGATTAGAAAATGTTCTTAACAGACTAGTTCCTTCTATTGGCTTAGCAATGTAGGGCTCTATGCCAAACAACACACTCAGGCTGCAGATGGTAATGTGTGCTAAAATTGGACTGAAGTAACAGAAAAATTAGCACAGTTTTCTTTCCTCTACTGTATAATACTGGTTTCATTAACATTTCCTGATTGGTTTTCTGACTCTTTATATACCTCAGTGGCTCCCTGAGGAACAAAATTTCTGTCTCTTTTGTTCAGAGACCCAAACTGAACAAATTTCTCCTATAAAGGATCAAATTCTCAAACTTGTTGTAAAAAAAAAAAAAAAAACCCCAAATCTATTTTTTAAGTTTTGTCATAAAACGTCCTTCACCAAAAGTTATAATTTTAGAGGAAATTAAATTAAGAATGATAAATGATCCTTAATTTAAGAATACATCAAGAATAAATTTAAGAATAAATGACCCTTAGGAAAAAGTCAAAAACAGCTTAAAAACACATGCTCCATTCCTAAGTTTCCATCTAAATAAACTAAAACTGCCCTCTGAAAACCATTCCCCATTTTTCAACAATTTTGTCATAGATAGCCCAGAAATAGGCTTCTAAAACAGGCCACCAAACTCCAATTCCATTCACAATGAGGGCAGAAGAAAATAGCTCCCCTTGGTAAATAAGTTCTCCCTTCTATCTGTTCTATTTTGGAAAGTTCTGTATGTAAATCGTATTTGACATATTGTATTATCTACACTCTCCTGTTATCTCTGCCTACACTACCCACCCCCTTGCTGATGCAAACAGGGGAGAGCTGCTTTACAATGCTGCATAACATACCAAAACAGCCGACTCCCTAGCACGGCACACAGAGCCTTCAAAGGTTGGCTCCGGGTTACCATTCCAGCCACTTTATCATTCTCCCTATCTTCCTCAGATCCTACGTTTCTGCACTATCAAACTTCTAGCCCTTTCCCCAACACACTACACTCTTTATAACACAATATGCTTTGTACATGCCACTCTCTTTGTCTGAATGCCTTCTCCACCAACCCACTCACTCACATTGGGCCAACTCCTACTCTTCTTTCAAGGCAACTCCAAGACAATCGCCACTGTAGTCTTTCCTAACTTGTGGTTTAACCACGGATATTTTTTCGGAAATGTAAATGTATCTGTATTTAAAAAGACTATGAGACTATAAGCTGAGTGCGGTGGCTCATGCCTATAATCCCAATGCTTCGGGGAGGCTGAGGTAGGAGGATCACTTGAGCCCAAAAGTTCACACGATCAGCCTGGGCTATACAGCAACACCCCATCTCTACAGAAAAATTAAAAAATTAACCAGGCATGGTTAGGCACCTGTAGTCCTACCTACTTGAGAGGCTGAAGCAGGAGGATTGCTTGAGGCCAAGAGTTCAAGACCAGCCTGAGCAAGAACAAGACCCCGTCTCGACAAAAAAATAGAAAAATTAGCCAGGCATTGTGGCGCATGCCTGTAGTCACAGCTACTCAAGAAGCTGAGGCAGGAGGATCACCTGAGCCCAGGAGTTTGAGGTTGCAGTGAGCTATGATGAGGCCACTGCACTCTAGCCCAGGCAACAGAGCGAGACTCTGTCTTAAAAAAAAAAAAAAAAAGGAAGAAGAAGTGCTGATGTTAAAGCTGTAGCAAGTTATCCAGATCCAGCTAAGATAACTGAAGAAGGTGGCTACACTAAACAATAGATTTCCACTGCATACCTAACAACCTTATATTAGAAGATGCGATCCAGGACTTTCACAGCTAGAAAGAAGTCAATGCTTGGCTTCAAAGGACACGTTGATTCTCTTGTTAGGGGCTAATGCAGCTGGTGATTTTAAGTTGAAGCCAATGCTCATTTACTATTCTGAAAATCCTAGGTCCCTTAAAAATTATGCTAAATGTACTCTGCCTGTGCTCTCTAAATGGAACAACAAAGCCAGGATGACAGCACATCTCTTTACAGCATAGTTTACTGAATATTTTAAGCTCACTGTTGAAATCTACTGCTCAAAAAAAAAAAAAAAAAAAAAGATTCCTTTCAAAATAGTACCGCCCATTTACAATGCGCCTGGTCACCCAAGAGCTCTGATGGAGATGTACAAAGAGATTATCCCCATGCCTGCTAACACAACGGCCTTTCTGCAGTCCAAGGATCAAAGGAGTGATTTTGACTTTCGAGTCTTATTATTTACATTTAAGAAATCTATTTTGTAAGGCTACAGCTGCCATAGATAGTGATTCCTCTGACAGATCTGGGCAAAATAAATTGAACATCTTCCGGAAAGAATTCTCCATTCTAGATTAATTAAGAACATTTGTGATGCATGGGTGGAGGTCAAAATATCGACATTAACAGGAGTTTGGAAGAAGTTGATTCCAACCCTCATGATGACCCTGATGGGTCCAAGACTTCACTGGCGGAAGTAACTGCAGATGTGGTGGAAACAGCAAGAGAACTGACTCAGGAGTGGAGCCTGAAGACGGGACTGAATCGCTGCAATCTCGAGAAAACTTTAATGGATGAGGAGTTGCTTCTTATGGATGAGCCAAGAAAATGGTTTCTTAAGATGGGATCTGCTCTTGTTCGGATTTAGAATATTACGTATTCGATACTACATACACTAAGCTGATAAAGCGGCGGTGGGGTTTGAGAGGACTGACTCCAATCTTCAATGTTTTACTGTGGGTAAAACACCAAATAGCATTGCAAGCCACAGAGAAACCTTTTGTGAGAAGAAGAATCAATGGATGTGGATAACTTAACTGTTGTCTTATTTTAAGAAACTGCCACAGCCTCCCCAACCTTCAGCTTCAGCTAGCAGCCATCGACACCACAGCAAGGCTCTCTACCAGCAAAAAGATGACGACTCACTGAAGGCTCAGATGATTGTTAGCATTTTTTTTGCAATAAAGTATTTTTTAAGTAAGATGTGTACATTGTTTTTTAAGACATCGTGCTATTGGACACTTAACAGACTACAGTATAGTATAAATATAATTTTTTTTTTTTTTTTTGAGACAGAGTCTGGCTCTGTTGTCCTGGCTAGAGTGCCTTGACGTCAGCCTAGCTCACAGCAACCTCAAATTCCTGGGCTCAAGCAATCCTCCTGTCTCAGCCTCCCGAGTAGCTGGGACTACAGGCACGTGCCACCATGCCCGGCTCATTTTTTCTATATATATATTTGTAGTTGTCCAGATAATTTCTTTCTATTTTTAGTAGAGATGGGGCCTCGCTCTTGCTCAGGCTGGTCTCTAGAACTCCTGACCTTGAGCGATCCACCCACCTGGGCCTCCCAGAGTGCTAGGATTACAGGCATGAGCCACCGCGCCCCGGCCTATAAACATAATTTTGATATGCACTGGGAAACCAAAAAAACTGTGTGACTCGCTTTACTGTGATATTCGTTTTATTGTTGTGGTCTAGAAGCAAATCCGAAATATCTCCAAGGTATGCCTGCACCTGGATCACGAGGGTCCCTGCCAAGCTGTTTGCCAAACTTGCCATGGTGTTGTCTGTCTAGGGGGACAGGAATGGTTATCACCTTGCCCATCGCGAGACACCTCAGGGTACTGCCCGACCTGACCCTCCCAAGCCCATGCTGAGCCCCTACCAGAGACAAAGGGCACTGGCAGAACACTAGTCTCCCTCGCTGCTGGGACCTGCGTGCTCCCTCAGCGCAAGGGCAGCAAAGGGTGGGGATGCTGGGTGGGGTCTGGGGAGCCAGGGGGCAGACAGCACTGGGCAAGATACCGCCCCTGGGAAGTGGGGATGTGGCAGGAGGCAAGACTTCATGTGAGCTGAGGCCCCGATCCCCTGTCTCATCAGACTTCACAGAAAAAAACACAAATTGAGAGAAAAAATTATTAAGAACTTCAAGACAATGACTGCAGTCAGTTGTGAATGGTCCCGTGTGACTGCACTGGCTGCATGCCTAGGAAGTCATTAAATGTTCTGCAACGTGTTCTCGCAAAACGTCTAATTTGAATGACAAAACTTATCAATAACCTACCAATTGAATGAGTTAAAAAATATATTCCTCTGTCACATTTAGAATTCTGTATCACAGCAAATATAGTACACATGGCTTTAAGTTACCACCACCACTCTTATCACCATCTAAAAAAGGATATAGCCAGAGTTTTGGCTCAAATTCCAAAATAAAACTATAGTTCCTATTCCGACTATGGTACAATGATGATAGACTGCGGACTCCTTACGAAATTCCTTCAAGAAATCCATATATATTTATTTTAAAAGTTGGCAAGTATCTTTTTTATTTGAAAGATACTATTAATGTACCTGCCTATAATATTACAATTAGGCTATATACTCTCATACTTGCATTTATTTATTCCAGGCTCTTGATATTATAGAAAACAGGAATAATTTGATAAGACTGAAGGGTTTTAAATAGGAAAGTGACATCACCTCAATCAAAACAGTTCTTGCTGCTACGTGGAAAATGGAATGGAGGGAATACGGGGAGAAGCTAGGAAACCAGCTAAGAAGTAGGCACAGTAGCTCTGGTGCCGCAGCCGTGTGACCTAGACTGGGGGGGAGGAGGTGACAACAGAGAAACAGGTGGTAAGCACGACTTCTTGATGGTAGATTGGACATGGAGGTGAAGGAAAGGGATGAGTCGAGAATAACTCCTGGGTTCCTAGCCTGAGCAACTAGATAAATGAAGGTACTCACTGAGCTAGAGATTTTACTGGAGAGAAGGAATTGAAAGCAACCTGCATTTTTGGAAATGTTAAGTTTGAGATGTCTATGAGACCTTGAGACCTCCAAATGGAGTCAAGCAGGCAAATGGATATGCAGGTCTGATGGTCAGAGAGGTGTGGATCGTATATAAATTTTGGAAGTCACCAGCGTATAAGTGGTATTTAAAACCACAGGAGAAGATGCCATTATATCTGAAAATAACACAGAGAAAGATGCAGAGGTCAGGGAAGGAGAGAAGACCCTGGGAAGGCGGCTGGAAGGGAACAGACTGTGCGA